>CATIWO010296267.1:0-12012 GCA_949673435.1 Macaranga tanarius
CATGGGCTCTAAATTAGGTAGAATTAAGCCCATGATGGCCTCTTTCATCTTCTTAGCTTTTGCCCTTGTGATTGGGCCTCCATTGTAGCTCAAAGGGTCCAAATTAGGCTTTGGCCTAACAAAGCTTTCTTCCTTTTCCTCCTTGGCCGAATTCTTCATGCACTTTGAGTCCTTGGCCGAATTGTCCTTAGCTCCATGATCCTCAAGGTCCTTTGCATCATTTTCTTTGTGGGGAAGTATATTGATAAGGTTCTTTGTGATGTTGTACCTATGTAAGCTGGTTATATACTTTTAGGATACCCATAGCAATCTGATAGGAAGGTTATTTATGATGGTTTTACCAATAAATATTTATTTATCATGAATGGCAAGAATATCATACTTTTACTTTTATCACCCAAAGAAGTTTATGAAGATCAAAAGATAATAAGAGAGAGAACGTGTACATATGAGAGAAAAAGATAGAAATGCACAGCAAAAGGAGAGTCATGAGAAAACAAATAAAAAGTGTGAGTAAATAGTGAAAAAAGAGAGTAAAAAATGGATGTGCAAAATAAAAGAGAGGCGCATACAAAAGGAGAGGTTAAGAGGAAAAAGAAAAAGAGGCCAATGAATTTTTATGAAAAAGATAGTGATGTAAAAAGAGCATATTTTTCTCAAATGCCAATGATTATACTAATGTACAAAGAGGCATATTTATTACTAATGAACTTGACATTTTTTTGCCTAGTATTTTTGTGTCTCTTTTGAAGGAATGAAGATTTGTTTTCTGATGAGGTACTAAAGGGTTTACCACTCTTAAGAGGAATTGAGCATTAAATAAATTTCATCCTTAGTTCATAAATTCTAAATAAACCACCTTGTCAATGTAATCCTGAGAAGACAAAGGAGTTACAATGACAAATGAAGGAACCAATGGACAAAGGCCTGATTAGGAAAAGTATGAGTCCTTATATTGTACCTATTTTATTAGTACTAAAAAAAGATAGTTCATGGTGTATATGCGTTAATTATAGAGCTATTAATAAGAATAACAGCAAAGCAGGTAAAGTATCGCCATCCCATTCCTCATTTAGATGATATATTTAGTGAATTATATGGTACATGTATGCATTTTCTCTAAAATTGATCTTAAAAATGATTACCATCAAATTAGGATGAAAGAAGAGGATGAATGGAAAACTGCTTTCGAAATATGAGTTATATGAGTGGATAGTTATGCCTTTTGGGTTAACTAATATACCTAACACTTTTATAAGATTAATGAAAAATGTTTTGCATGCATTTTTAAGGAAGTTTATAGTTGTTTATTTTGATGATGTACTTATTTATAATAAATCATTAGATGAATATACTAAGAATATAAGTCTACTTTTTGATATGTTACGCAAAGAAAGGTTGTTTGCTAACCTTAAAAAAATGTTCTTTTTGCATGAGAAAAATTATTTTTTAGGGCATATGTAAGTGTGCAAGGCATCAAAGTAGATGAAAAGAAGGTTAAAGCGATCAAGGAATGGCCTAAACCTAAGTCCATTGGAGAAGTTTGTTCACTCTATAATTTGGCAAGTTTTTATAGAAGATTTGTTAGAGACTTTAGTACAATTACCACACTATTAACTGAAGTGATCAAGAAGGTGTGGGTAAAGCGATCAAGGAATGGCCTAAACCTAAGTCCATTGGAGAAGTTCATTCACTCTATAGTTTGGCAAGTTTTTATAGAAGATTTGTTCGAGGCTTTAGTACAATTGCCACACCATTAACTGAAGTGATTAAGAAGAGTGTAGGATTTAAAAGGGGAGATGCATAAGAGAAGGTGTTTAACATACTTAAAAATAAGTTGATTTCTACCCCTTTACTTTCTTTACCCAACTTTTCTAATATTTTTAAGATTAAATGTGATGCTTAAGGTTTAGGTATTGGAGCTGTCCTTATGCAAAAAGAAAAACCAATCGCTTACTTTAATAAAATATTAAGTGGAGTTGTCTTGAAGTATCCTACATATGATAAAGAGATGCACATGTTAGCTCGTGCCTTACAACCATAGCAATATTATCTATGGCCAAAAGAGTTAATGATTCACACTGATCATGAATCTTTAAAGTACTTAAAAGGACAACAGAAGTTGAACAAATGCCATGCTAAATGGAGTGAGTTTATTAAATCTTTTCCATATGTTATAAGGTATAAACAAGGTAAGAAAAATATAGTTGTTGATGCTTATCTTGAAGGTACTTCTTTTTATTCTAGATGCTAAGTTATTGGGTTTTAAGTACATCAAAGAATCATATGCGAATAACCATGACTTTAGCAAATTCTATCATGCGTGTGAAAAGGTTGCTTTTGAGAAGTATCATAGGTGTGATGGGTTTTTATTTAGAGATAATTATTTATGTGTGCATATGAGTAGTAAGCATGAACTTTTGATAAGGGAAGCATATGAGGGTGGATTAATGGGTTATTTTGGTATTGCTAAGACTTTAGATGTTTTGCACAATCACTTTTATTAGTCTAATATGCAAATAAATGTACAAAGAATTTATAATAAGTGTATTATGTGTAAATAAGCTATGTCTAAGTCTAAATCTAAGCCTCATGAGTTATATATGCCATTACTTGTACCTAGTATGCTTTGAGTTGATATTTCTATGGATTTTGTTTTGTGGTTACCTAGGTCAAAACATGGTAATTATTCTATCTTTATGGTTGTAGATCATTTCTCAAAGATGACATATTTTATTGCATGTTATAAAATTGATGATGCTTCTAAAATTGCTAATTTTTTCTTTAGGAAACTTATATGTTTACATGGTATGCCTAGAATTATTGTTAGTGATAGGTTCCTTAGTTATTTTGGGAAGACTTTATGGGAAAAATTAGGGACTAAGTTGTTATTTTCTACTCATTGTCACTCTTAAACTAATGGTTAAACTGAGATAGTAAATAGCACCTTAGGTTAATTATTGTGCACATTAATTAAAGAAATTTAAAATCATGGGAGGAATGTTTACTGCATATTGAGTTTGCTTATAACCATAGTGTGTATTCATCTACTCATTATCCTTTTGAAGCTATTTATGGTTTTATTCCTTTGAGTTCTTTAGCTTTACATCCTTTACCTTTACATATGCAAGTTGATTTATATGGTAAAAGGAAGGCTAATTTTGTTAGGGTATTATATGAAAAGGTGTGTATGAACATTGAACAAAAGAATGCAAAAGTTGCTTAACAAACTAATAAGGGGCATGTGTGAGTGATTTTTAAACTTGGTGAATGGGTATGGGTACATTTTAGGATAGAAAGGTTTCCTAGTTTGCAAAAGTCTAAGTTTCATCCTAGGATTCTATGAGTGATGCTTCTTTTCAAGTTCTATAAAGGATTAATGATAATGTATATAAAATAGATTTGCCTGGGATTTATGGTATTAGTGCTACTTTTAATGTTGTTAATTTATCTCCTTTTGATTTTGACGAGTTTGATGATTTGAGGACAAATCTTTGTGAGAAAAGAGGGAATGATGCCAATCAAACAAGCTCCAACTATGTTGATAAGCATGGAGATCTACTTGAGGTGGAGAATCAAGTTGTGAAGGATTGTCAGTAACTCATAATCACATTCACAGTCACAATGAAATCAAATATATTAACATATATGAAAATACTTTCAATTAAACTTTACAATATTTATTATTATTATTATTATTATTATTATTATTATATATATATATATATATATAATATTTTTTATGAAGTTCAAATATAGAAATTATACATAAATTTCCAAATCTTTTATAACACACAAAGTCACAGGGAGAAGATAAAGATAATCAATAACACTAAACATACAACAATAATCACCTCTGTTGCGATTCAAATTGAGAGAAATAACCAGACCTTTTAAATATTATGGAAAAAAATTAAAAACACCAGATCTTAATAATAATCACCTCTGTTGCGATTCAAATAGATAAAACATTACATGAACACATAAGGATTCAAAAAACCCACATAATTTAATAAAAAAAATTGCAATACAAAAAAATTTCCAAATCTAATGCGAAAAGGAAAATTTTTTTTTTTAATCACTGGTGGATTTAAATGGATGTATTTTTATTTTATTTAAATGGAATAAAAAGAATAGAGGCCTAAAATAGGTATTGACTCCATTTACATAGACTTAGAGAGCACAAAAGATGGTTACAGATACACAACAGGGGTCATAGATATTGAGATCAAGTGGAGTTACAGAAGACAATGAGAAGAAAATTAGGGAATTAGGGTTAGAATGAGAGCTTAAAAACAAGGGTACTCTACAGAGAAAAAGGAAGAATCAAGAAAGAGAGGGGCGATGTAGAAGTGAGAAAATGATTTAGGGTCAAGTATATATATATAACATTTCATTTTAGAAAGGGAACTTTAGGACTTCATGCAGATCGATTGGTAAATAACCAATACTGACCTGCCTATTGAAAACTAAGCTTTCCTCGCTCGAACTCCCCGACATGCATCTTCACTCAATTAACTCCGAACCAGTTGGTTCGGCCTGAAAAATTTGGATTGATCGGGTCCTGCTGATCCCTAACCATGATATATTATGCTATTTGCCATTATACAATATGCGATGTTATAGCATGTCTATACTTTTTATTTTGCCGTGTATGTTGGGATGTTGATGCATGATAATATATTATGTTACGCTATATTTATTATGTTTCTTACATCATACAATGTTTTGAATCCATAATTATCATGTTCATACATCTTATATAAATTATAATTATGTGCTTATATATATGTTGTTGTTATATTTGCATGTAATGGTTAGTGCATCCTGGTGCACATTTCCTACCAAGCTTTATATCAATATAGTAGGGTCAATAATGCTTAACATTCAGACGGTATGGAGATGGCTCGTGTTATATGAGTCTGCTTCTACTGACATCACATCCGAACCTAAAATGTCTTATCCATAGGTAGATTTAGTTTCAAGTAAGGGATCGAGTTTGCCTAGTCTCTAACCGAATAATTTCTCGAGTGATACCAAGTGGCGACTCCATTTTTTTCCTGAATGAATTCTAAAATTATAAGTGCTATTTTCCCATTTCTAGGCGCTCTTTCAGTATTCCCCTCATTGTTCTTTCATTTTCCTATAACAAAAAAAAAAAGGATGGCAAACAAATTGATATCAAGTAGATGCGCTAACGTTAACAAATTAAGTGCAAAACTTTTTTTTGGAAAGGATACTATAAAATTTTTTAAATTACATTTGGATCCTAAAAATAAAACTAGTTACAACTAAAATAATTTAAAAGGGTAATTACACTTAAAAAAAGCTAAACTTTTATTGAACTTACAAAATAAATTCTAATCTAATTTTTCTTTCACATGCAATCTTAATTTTTTTAAAAATTGTCAATCTCAGCCCTATGCAACTAAAAAAATTTAAAGGGATAATTACACAAAAAACCTTTTATTGAACTTTCAAAATAAATTATAAGGTAAGTACAATTTAAATTTCTATAGTTTCATTTTTTGATAAAATTAGTCATGTAATTTTTTTGACATTTAAGTACTCTATATTTTATATTTTTTTACTATTTATTACCATTCTAATAAATATGGTTTAAATAAATACTTTAATGTTAAAATAATATGAATTTTTAATACGAAAATCATATAATGAGTGATATAACATTCAACTAATTAGATTAAACTCGCATCAAATCAACTTTAGATGTGTTTTTAGTTTTATTATTAATAAAAAAATAATTTTTAAAATAAATTTATAATATTTTTAAAAATAAGTAATTAATTAAAATGATCATAAATCATATGTAGAATAAATTATTATTAAAATTTAATATTATATTAATATTTTCTCATAAAATAATGATAATATTAGTTGGAAGAGTATTAAAGTGTAAAAGAAATATGAAACATATGGTACTTAAATCTTATAAAAAAACAAACCATAGAACTCGTTTTATCAAAAGGCCAAGCTATAAGATTAAAATTATACTTATCCCTAAATTGTAACCTAATTTTTCTTTCATATGTAATCTCAATTTTTTAAAAGATTGTTAATCTCAGTCCTTCTCTACTGCAAGAGTCCTTTTTTATTATTCTTCTTTAAGTGCACCTTTAACCTCTCGTACTCTTTCCCATCATTATCAATAAGGGAAAAGATGTATTTTAACCCTTAATATTTATATCGAGGAGCACATATGCCCTTTACATTTTTTTAGACCATATAAGCATAAAAATAAGTTTTATCTGTGATTTATGCCTTTCAATTAATATGTCAAATAAACAATGTTAACAGCGCTTATAAAAATATCAATTAAGATCTAAAAGTTTATTTCCCAATCACTTTTACCCTCCATCTTTTGAACTTTTATCCTTTCTTATAACTTACAGCACCTTCCCATCATCCTCTTCAAGATCACTAAATGAAACATCCTCATCATTTTCAATATGTATCCTAGTTCCACTGGTGCCTACTATTTCTGAGCTTTCTTCCTTCAACCAGTCATAGCATCATCCTCAAGTTTCTCATTTGGAACTTTGAAGGTGAAGCTAAATAGATATTGATGTTTCTTGATTAGTTATTGCAACACTTAATAATATTTTGAGATCATTAGCATGTTGAGTACAAGATTTCTTGTTTGGATAATTTTATTAATCATCCATGGCCTTATATTATGTAGCTCATCAAGAGGTAAATTTTCTTCTATACAAGAATTTCAAGCTGCATTTCGATTTTTTTAGAAAAGAAAATAAAAAAAATAAAAAAATATTATATTCATCATCCCATTTCTATCTGGAAAAGGAATTGATTGACTTCTATTTTGTGGGCTTATATTTCTCCATCTATATTACATTTATACATGTACACCTTCAAGCAACTGATGAGGCTATGACATGTTTGAACCACACCATCCTTAAAAAAAAGCTGTAATGAATGGCTGCAAGTTCACTGGCTCAGCACGATTAGTATCCAACGCTGGTTGTTTCTTATAGTCAAGCGACTCGTCATTGTAAATATTCCACCAGTTTTTCACTAACATCTTTATTTTCTCTCTCTGCATGTTCTATTTTTTGCCCGTGTATTTCCATGGCTTCGACCCCTATTTTTTTTTAACCTATCAACAATTAGCAGTATATAATTATATAGAAGTGAAAGCTGAACATGGAAATGTGACAGAACCTAATACTCATCACTGTCTAGTAGTGTATAACTTTAACTTTGCCAAGCTCAACATTCTCTGGATAATGCCACAACATTGCAAGAACAAGATTATAAACAAGATAAATTGGCTTATAAATTTCCTTAAAGTATATGTTTAAAAAGTCATGCACATTGCCAAATCCACCACAAATTAAACAAACATATCCTTAATCTCTTTATCCCCTCAATAAAAAAAATTTAATAACTAACTAAAATCATAATGAATGAAATTTGTTTTATACATGCTCGACAAATGAGGTAGGGGTTGTGATAATGATAAGTCATCATGGATTTAAATACTTCGCAAGTTTATTTATTTCAACAAGAGCTTTTATAACTTCCTTGTAAAAGTAGTTGTTTATGAAACTGCTTAGTTTTTATGAGCATAATGATTATTGTTTATTGGCAGTTTTCTTCTCTTAGTAACCTTTATCCTAATATATTGCTACACTCTGCTTTCATTTTGGCAAATCACAGTATTTATGGGCATACTAATTATTATTTATTGGCAATTTTCTTGTACTAGTAACCTTCATCCTACTGCATTCCCTCCAATTATGCTTAGCAATTGATTTGCCCTGAGATAGATATAATATCTGAAATATTATATCTATCATACCTGGCAGCATGAACACTCATGGATTTTCTTATATAGTATCTGAAAGATATAGTTTCGATACTGGTTGTTTAAGGTCTGATGGTGGCAGATTTGATGAAGAAAAGCCATTAGCCTTAATAGCAAAGATATTGGAGAAGTTGAGATCCAAATGAGTACTTACAATGAAAAGACCAGATACACAGAAGAAATGACAAATATTAGGCACAGGCATATTAATCAGCAAATTAAATGTTTATTTGAAACTTGAGAAACCATCACAAGAAATACCAACCAAAGGGCATTCACTACTTATGAAATTTTGAAGAGCATCTTTATCCAAAGGCCTTGAACCAATTTTTGGTACATCTGATGTAACAGCTTTAACTACAACAGTGTTTGACGGGGTGGTAGATGCAATAGGTGCAGCCATAGGCTTTGCCCTAGAGGAGATACCTGATATTCCTATGCTTGTCGTTAAGGAATCCAATAGTCCTCCCACAAACAATGATGCACTTGTAACCACCTCTGGATCCACCACGTCACCAGTAATTATATCACCAATTTATAGCTAGTGACACCAAAAGCCTTGTTGAGGTTTAGGTATTGATAGCCCATTTTCAAGTATTAAGAGTCTCTGTCATGTGCAGGTGCATGTTGCTTATATCCAATTACACAAAACTGTAAGTTATTAGTGAGTGTTATGATGGTGGTGGTGGGCTTAGGTTATAGATGAAAGCTGAACAAATTGATTTAGAGTTTATGATGGTTGGGTGTATGACTAAGGGAGATAGATAGTAAGAATGATTAAAATAAAACTTTTAGGTTTTAATTGATGTTTTTATGTTAATGGATAATGGATAAAAGCATAAAAAAATTAATTTTATTCTTAAATGGTCAAAAAAATATAAAGGGCATATGTACTCCTCGGTAAAAACATTAGGGGCAAAAATACACATTTGCCCTTATCAGCAACAACTGTAATCTTTATTATTGTTGGTTTCCCATTCAAACACTCAAAAAAGGCATGTAAGAGACTCATGTATTGGCATCCTTGGCCAATATCAAAATTAATAACATGAAATTCAGTTCTTTTATTGGATTTGTCTACTGTAGCTTTAATAATTGCAAGATTAGTGGGCAATGGAGAAATTGGGTTGGGACTGAAAGAAGTGAATTTATTAATGGGTGTGAATGCATATTGTATTGCATTATTGGGCTAGAGGGCTAATTGAATTTGCAGATGGGTGGAATGGGACTAGGAGAGCGCAAGTGAGGCAGTGAATGCATATTATTCAATAACTTTTATAGGATTAGTCTACATAAACACCCTTCTTGTCGCCATTATATTAGTGTTAGCTATAATGGAGATTCATGCCATACAGAAAGGTGGGATGTTAGAGAATGATAATTTGCATGAAGATAATTTTGCTAGAGAAAATCAAGTGGTTAGTATTTTATAGAATAAAAAGAGAGACACGGGTCTTTATTTTACGCCAATTGACTGAAAAAAGTGTAGGCTTAGAATTCAGTTGTTATCACGGATGTCTATCTCTGAGGTTTTGTTCTTTGATGTGGGATTTATAAGAGAGCTTGTTAATTGAAAATTACTAGCTTTAGGAAGACGAGTGAGAGAAGTGTGGAAAGTTCTATACCTTGGAAGGATATATGATAGAGAAAGTGCTTTGGAGAAGATAAAAAACTTGAATGGCTAGGATGATGGTAACTCACTAATTAATCTCTTATAGTGGATTCACAATAAAAGTTATGAAGAGAATGAATGTTAAGCCATTTATAACAGAACTCTTGCTCTTATAGCCTCCTACCAAACTCTTGGCCATCAACTGATATTGAAGAGTCCATAACTTTAATCAATTTCAATAGTGATTCTTTCTATATAATTTTATTATAGTAAAATGCCCTTTTGCATTTCCTTGTTATGACATTGAAATTTTTCAAGAACTTGTCAAAGAGACAAATAAAGTAAGACTTGGTTAAACATAGAAGCCATTTATCAATCTGTTGGTCTTTGGCCATTTTAACAGTAGATTATCGAGTGTGCCAAGTGATTTGAGGTTCACCAATCTTGGGAATCTGACTTCTATCAAACGGTAAGTCAAGGGACCTAAGCTTACTTGAATTTTTAAACTAGCTGCAATGGAATAACTATGTTTAATGCTGAAACTGCTTAGAAATAATGGTAGGAAATTTAAATAAAGGAAATTGAATGCTTGAGAATTTGAATAATATAAAGAACTAAAAAGCTAGAGATTTTATTTACATAACTATACAACTGGCTTATAAACAACATTGGACTAAAAAGAATATGAATAAATTAATTGAAAAGCTAAATTAAAAGAAGATTGTTGTTGTTTGTTGAAGTAGTCTATAGTTGTCTTGGATTGGCTGCATTCCTCTTTGTAAGAAAAAGAGCTCTATTTATTTGTTGCACTGATAATTGCCTTTTTACCTGACTAACACACATTTCCACCATAGTCTCCTTTTTTATCTCAACTTTCCAACGTGCAAATATTATAAATAACTTCTCCATCTTATTCAATAATTAATTAATTAATTACTTATAATTGGATCTTGGGCAAATAATTCTTGTGAAATTTATAAAATATAAATTTGGGTCCAAATAATGTCCCCCTACATATAAATGGCTTGTAAAAGCCTATTGATATGCATAAATATTCAACCTTTACTGCTTCTTGATGAAACTCTTGTAAAGATCCTTAACTATGAAGAGAACTATTGAAGAGAGTCTTGTAGAGATCCTTAGCATTGAACATAATTCTTATTGGAGAATCTTTACAGAGAATCCTATAAATCCTTGCAGAGATCTTTTGCATTGAAGAGAATCTTGGTAGAAACTCTTACAATCTTGGTAGAAAATCCTTGTTGGAGAACCCACCTATCAAAGATTCATGGTTGGGAGAGCTGTTGTTGCACCATTAGCCTCAACATTAGTTGTGTGAGTTTTCCATCACTATATCTAGCTCCTACCATATTGCTAGTGATCTCGTCTCTTTAGTGGCAGTAACTGTTGCTCCAATGATCATAAAGGTCATGGTCAAAGAAGTTCTCCTTGCTTAAATGTCTAACAACAGCTCCATGACAAGTTTTTTGGCAACGGTAGCCTGATTTAGTTTCTTATTGGCTTCATCGGTGTGCCCAGCTTTCATCGGCGGTGAAGACCTTAACTATGAGAGGTTGACCACATCTCTAGTACTAAAGGGCTCCATTTTTTTCTTGACAGTAGCAACTCCTCTCATCTTATCACCACTTCTTTACTACTTGGTGGTCCAACGACAACATCCGTAAGTACTTTCCCATCGAACATTAAGCTAACAGCTTCATTGCTCCCTAGATCGACAATGACAAAGGAGACCCGATCTTCTCCCTTTGCTTCATCGACCATTGATCTGTTTAAAACAATCTTCCCCCTTACTGACTAACATCTAACACGATTTCTCTTAGAAAATTTCATAGGAGCACTAACACTATAATAAATTCTCTTTGATTCTCCTTGACGATCTATTGGTGATCTGTTTGACTTGAACTTGCCTGTGATCCTCCATTCCCTGGAACTTCTTCCTAAGCTCGATATCTAGCCCTCTCTAGGCCATTTTAATATACTCAATTTTGGTAGAAAAATCTCACATCGGTTCCTTATTTTCTTGAACCAAGCAATGAAGGAATCAACATTCTCTCTAGGTCTTTGTGTCATCCTAGATAATTCAACAACACAAACCTTGAGCTCCATCCTAAAGAATTGAGTATGGAAGGCTGTGAGACCCGCAACATATAGCCTCAAACCCATCGCAACATGTGTTCCAATTAGAAAGAAAATAAAATTCTTTCAAGAACACAACTACATTCCATGAACCTTCATACTCATCATACATCATAATTCAACAAGCAAGTGAAACAATTAATAAATTATATGCATATTTCTTTCATATGGAAACAACTTGACCTTGCTAGACATGAGAGTGAATAACTCTCACCACACAATTCCAAATTACCTTATTCTATTTTTAATATAAACTAGACACATAAGGTTATAACATATCCAAAATTCAGCTCAATACCAGGTCTACAAAATAAATGAGAAATTTTTGAATTTCAGACATGTGCCATGTACAAGTACAGTGTGAGCATGTCATGTTCCATCTAGAATTTCTCAA
>CATIWO010296329.1:0-27355 GCA_949673435.1 Macaranga tanarius
ACATAACACATACTTATACGAATATAGCTTAAAACTAACGGAGTATAAAAATTTATATCAATATATAAAAATCAAGTTGAAAAATTCATTTCCAAATAATTAAAAATCTTTATTTATGGGTCTAGTTTCATTTCCAATTCAAATCACACAATTTGGAAATGTACAAAATTAGTTATGAGGTTTTGAACACTTAAAGGTCATGCATGGTAAATTGCAAATCAATGTGAGTAATAAAATGTCCGGCCATTTTTTACTATTTTAGATATGGAATTTGGAATTCTTATAACATAAAAGTTGTAAAGGACTCTTTAAAGTTTCCATAACATTAAACCACACTTCATTTCGAGTTGCGTAGCTTAAGTTATAGTCAAAATACGGAAACAAAAATGTGTTGATGACTCCTCACGGGCGGGTGCTCACGACCATGAGGAGTCTGCTCACAGTCGCAATTGGGTGCTCACGGTCGCAAGCTGGACCATGAGCAGCCACCTGAAGCACCATTTTACTGTGCAAAATGGCCTGGTTTGCTAACAGTTGAGCCCTCACGGTCGTGACCTAACCATGAGCAACCCGAGCAACCTCAAAACTCACATTTTGCCAGTCAAATGCACACCAACCCATTCCATACTTGATCCTAACTCAAATCAACTTTAAAAACACTTCATAAACATAATAAATATCACCAATTCATTCATCAACACATAATTCATATTCAACATTATTCAAAATACATTAACAAGTGCTTTCAAATATATAGCTCATCTCAAACTTAATGCATCTTTCACCACCATTTATATAACACATAATCAATCTCTTTACAACAACAGTCTCATATTCATACTCTTAACAACCAACACTTGCATACATACTTCATAACATAATTTTAACCCAATATATATACAGCATTTACATAATCAAATGTTCACTAATTCAACCAAAATGATATGCAATGGTGCATGATAAATGAGAATGAACGTTAATTCACCAAGCACACATCGGGCCTCCAGAAATCACCAACTAATCAAACGTCAAGTTCTTGCTAAATGTCTCCTGAAAAATAGTTGCAAAGGGGTGAGCTTGCGACTCAATAAGTAATTACTAATATAACAATATATATATCACTTCTCAAGAACCAATTAAGTGATATATATATATATATATATATATATAGGGGTGGCCAAGGGCCGGTTTCAGCCCAAAACTGGACCGGAACCAAAATCGGTCAAACCCGGAATCGGAATGAACCGGCCCTAAACCGATGGAGGGACCGGTTCAGGGCCGGTTCTACCCTTTCTGGAACCATGAACCGGCAGTTTCGGTTCAAAACTGGCCGGTTTTGATTCCAAACCAGACTGGTTCAATTTATGAAAAAACCAGATTGGTTCAATTTATTGTTCCTAGTCTTCACTCTTCAAGCCTTTTATTTTATTTTATTTTTTTAGTGTAATTTATTTTATTATAAATTATTATTTTTAAATTAAAATTAATTTATTATAAATTATTTTTAAAAAAACGAACCGGTAGAACCAGAACCATGAACCGAAACCGGGGTTAGGCCAGTTCCGGTACGGTTCCACCTAAGGTGGAACTATGAACCGGCGATTTCAAACCAGAACTGCCCGGTTCATGAACCGTGGCCGGGTATATATATATAGTAAGTCTTTACTTGTTCAAGTTACGCATATAATCATGCTTTCCGTCTCAACAAAACAACAATCACTTAATATTTGTATTCGTGACATACACCCATTTCATAAAACATATATATATCATATACTCATGGTATATAACTTCTAACTCATATATGACATATTGCTCATACATAACACTTCCTATAAATATCACAGCATATACCAAAATGTACACCACATTTCAATTAGATGAACATTCATATCTCATTTTATGATTCCAAAATTCATTCCTTAAATCACATATAAATTCATAATCACTACCATGTAGAACAACAATCATATATATCACATGGAAACAACACTCATTTAAAATATAACTCATTCATTAATGACACAACATAATTTGGTTTCTGGAACTCATCCATTTATATCACATATTATATTTTTGGTATCCGGCCAGAACTACCTCACATGCGCATTTCTCACAAGTGGTCACATACTGAGACTATCCGCCTGGCTCAGTTCCAGTCTCACAACCTCACATATCCTCACATAAAATTTCGGGTAGCTATTTGCCCGGCTCAGCTTGCCCATTTCACATTTCATCTTTTTCATATGTGACCACTATTGGAACTATCCGCCCAGCTCAGTTCCAGATTTCACATCAGTGAAGGCTATCCGGTCGGCTCAGCCTCACTATCACACATTTTCCTCACCATCTGGGACTATTCCTCACATAGAGATCCCAGATCTATCATCATTTCAATTCTTAATTCACATTTCACAAATTTCACATTCTCATTACAATCTCACATTTCACAGTTCATATTCATATATATTCATTTCAATCATCTCACAAGAGATACTCACATCTCAATCACATATTCCACATCACAATTTCAACTCACAATTTACAGTTCATCACATTTCACAAATCAATCATATCATATGCCTCATACCTCACAAAGTATATTTACATCTCAGTTCAATTCACCATTTTCATTATATACATATATATATATCATTCAAATTCTCATCATGTATATATATCACTTTACATTTTCTTATTAAACTCACATTCCTATATATATATATTCATGGCAACATAGTTACTTCCTCAATCACCATTCAACATCTCATCACATACACATACACTTATCATTCATATGCTCATATTCAATCATAATCCATAATTTAGCATTCTCATTAAATACATATGCACATACCACTACGTCATTTATAGCATTCAAGTTATTTTTCATTCATGAGGAATAATACACATATTCATCATATTAATAATTACTTACACAAGAGGCTTCAACTCCTTCAAAAACAAAGCTCCCCTAGTGAGTAATGCCTCCAACATCCTTATCCAAGCCAACACATAATCCATACATCAATTCATATAGCAATCAGGACACTTATACTCAACTCAACAAAATGCAAATAAGTGCAGCCCCAAACTCTGATTCAAAGTGGCCAAATAATTCACACACACATCCAAAAAGTATAAAAATGTTACAGGAGGTAGATCTATGAGTCTACTTTGAATCTTAACTAGAATTACTTGATTTGGACATGTGTGGAATTAATTATGGATTTTTGAGTAAAACTATGTAAAACAGAGAAACAGAGGTGGCTGGTTGAGCAAGAAAATATATGGTTGCGCCAGTAACCCTAAACAGCAGGATTAGGCTTCGTATAAAACATAAAAATTATAGTAGACTCTCTAAGATTTCCAAAAAATTAAGGCTTGCTCAAATCAGAGGTCTACGTCTCAAGTTATGACAAAAACAAAGTGACTAATGCACACAGCAAAACAGAGTCCGAATTTCACAATACAAAACCTAACTTCAATTAACCAAATTAAATGTAAGACTTACCAAAATGATGCACCATATAGCTAATTAATCTTCTTAAACTCCCCAAAATCTTTGCTAGAAGTGTAGAGAATTATCAATCTCCCAAAGCCTCTCAAGCAAAACAAGAACACTCCTTCTTTTCTTCTCTACTCTACCAATTCTCTGCACACTTCTTCACACATACACTCACATATACTCACACACACACACCCACACACAAGCCACCAATAATAAGAATAATAAGGATAATTATCAACAATTATTTCTAAATAAAATAATAATAAATATCACCCATCTCTACACACCCCCTTATTAAAATTGGATTATTACTCAAAAATCCCTAACCTTCTATTTTGACCAAATCAACCCAAACTTCTCTTACAATAAAGCCCCTCTCTACTAACATACACATATCCATACTTAAGTATAAACCATAACTCTACTCTATATATCATAAAAATAATATGCATGAACAGTGTATATGAAAATACAGGTGTTCCATTTAATGTGCGCTTTGCAACTAGAAAGTCTTTGTAATCAACTTCCTTTAGGTCATATTCAACATCACTTGCATCTCCAAGTGGCGGCATCTCATCTTCCTCTTCCTTTTCTTTACTATTATACTCTCCATTAACAATGATTATGACCTTTTTATTTGGTCAGTCACGTTGCATATGGCCTCTTCCCTTATATTTGAAACATTCAATTATGCTAGTTTTGAGCTTAGGTGACTCACTTGGATTTGAACTCCCTCTTTTCTTACCTTTGTCAAATTTTGGCTTGGAAGTGTTTTGTTATTTACCTTTTCAATTTAGTTTCCATTGAGATGTTGTTGTTGAGCTTGGTGTAGTCATCCTCCCTTTAAGTTGTTATTCCACTTTAAAGGCCATGTGGCACATATCCTCTAACTCCACATATGAATGCAATTCCACCATATTCTTGATCTCCTTGTTAAGACCATTTAGAATTCATGCCATTGTTTGCTCATGGTCCTTATCTATTTTAGCTTGAATCATGACTAATTCCAACTCTTAGTAATACTCTTCAACACCCCTTGACCCTTGTCTAAGGCCTTGTCAATGATTGTGTAAGTCCCTATAGTATTGTATTGGCACAAACCTCTTACACATGTTAGCTTTCATCTCTTGCCATGTAAAGATTGGATCTTCCCCATTGCACCTCCTTAAAACCAATAATTGGTCCCACCAAACCAATGTATAGTCCATGAACTCAACGATAGCAAGCTTTACCTTTTTATCCTCATAATAGTTATAACACTCAAACATAAAATCTACCTTCTTTTTCCATGCTAGATATGCTTCAAGATTACTCTTACCATGGAAAGGGGGTATCTTCATCTTTATGCTCCCAAGGTTATTATCTTGCCTCCTACACCCTTGAACATTATCATCAATGGACTCTTCATTATCATCATTCCATCTTCCTCTACGCACTTGCCTTGGTGCGGCTTGAATGGTGTTGTTGGTATTGTTGGCGTTGTTAGTGTTATTGGTAGCCATGGTGGCTTGACCATGCTTAATCCTCTCCATGTATTCTTGAACCCCTTGATGGCTTGTCAATAGTTGGTTCATCTTATTTTGCATAGCCCTCATAAAGAGCTTCCATTTGGGGTCTTTTTCTACCTCCTTCGAATTTGCTATGTTAAACACAAAGAGAAATGAAAACAAATAAAGAAAACCTCTCAATAATGCTCCCTCATGTGTTTGCACTCAAAAGATGTCACTCAACACTCGTGTTTCACTCAATTGATGTACTTGCTCTCAAATTCCTCTCTTATAGTTCTTATGGAACTTAACCTACTAAATATCAAATTAGACTCAATATGACTCAAATAAAGAAAAATTAAACTTATACTTGACTTTAGGTACCAAAGAAAAATGCAACAACAAAGACAATGGCCAATAAAATAAAAATCAAGAAAAATTGGAATACATGTTTACACCCACCTAAATGCAACTTAGGAAGAATTCAGAATTGAATTAGAATAAAAAAAATTACACTTAATTAATCAAACAAATTCAGAGTTTATAATCCTATAAGAATTTAGAATCAAAAATAACAATGAGAATTGATTCTAGGCCGAGTTAAATGGAACCTAGCAATCCAAAACCAATTTGGAATTAAGATAGCAAACAAGAACAATGTTTAGGCCGAATTTGAACTTTGATCAATTTTGCAATTGTTTTTATACTAACTCACGACCCAAATTGAATTTCTAACTCAAATTAGTATGAATTAAATACAAATAAGAACAAAGGAATGAATTTGATTGACTTACTAAAGATATAAAATGAATGGAATGAGATAACAAGGATGAATAAATTTTTTATCCCCAAACATCAAGGATTTGCAAATTTGAATGGAACCAAACCCAAACACAACAAAAAACACAAAGAGAAAAAAGTTACTTACTTGATTAATGAGCCAAAGCTCTGATACCAAATGATACGAACATGGCTAACTCATTCTAAACCCGCATACAATGTTGATTCCTCACTCAAGATCGTTCACAATCAAGCAACAATGGTAAACTTTATTCCCCAAAAAGACCCTTAAATAACTTGTACTTAAGAACCTTAATTATAAAGAATTAAAGGTTATTTAATGTAAGCCTAAATTAACAATGTCAATGTTAAGCCTAAATTAAACTATGTTTGAATGTACTAAGCCTTCACTTAATAAATTCACTAAGTTTTTTTTAAGAACAAAAGAGAAAAATCAATTCTTCACCAAGATAATTTAAATATTGATCATAAACTAATCATAAAAACATTCTTGGTGGCCTTTATATAAGCATTACAAAACTTAAAGTGAAAGCTAAATATTATTAATCCTATTAAGACAAGGAAACCTTAAAATATAGGCCTTCACTTATCAAACCTTCCTATAAGATAATTATCCTTTAAAAATAATAAAAAAATTAAAAAAAAAAACTCCTCATTAACTAAGAATTACGTCTCTAATAAGATAAAGGTATATATTTATCTAATGCTTACTAAACATAAAAATGGATAAGTAAAGACATCTAATCAAGATAGGCACTATGTTATCTTTGACCAAGTCTTCAAATATCCTTATCCAAAGGTGATATCATGCCACTTTTACAAGTTTTAGGACTCTCTTGCATAGGCTCCTTCTAGGAAACATCTTGGTACCTTCAAGAATCCTCCAAAACCTTCTAACACCTTTTAGAACCTTCAAAAATGCACTTTATGTAAATGAATTGAAACTTGCATTACTTAAAGAGTTTGATATGAACTCTTCATTTTGAAGGTCAGAATAGGCTAATAATGTGTAAAAATGATGAAATTGCCCTTAGTCCATGCTGCCTCCGAATGCACTTAATTGAGCTCCATTTGCAATTGCACTTTGGTCCTCTATTCTTTGCATGATTTCTTGTTGCATGAACGTGTATAAGGTAGCCTTGAACTTCCTTATGTGTGCTCTTATCACTGGGCCCTCATACTCGAGTGGATCCTTTGGCTTATCATCGTGTTTGGTACTCACTTAGTTTGCATCAAATGAGAAAGGTAAAATATAGATAGCAAGTCATATCAAGGTATCATTGGCTCTTTACTCTATCTTACTGCAAGTAAGACCAATATTCATTTTAGTGTCTATTTATATGCATATTTTCAAGCTAATTCTAAGGACTCGCACTTAAAAGCTATTAAAAGGATAATGAGGTATCTTGTAGAGACTCAAGACTTAGATCTTTGGTATTCCAAAGATGCATCATTTGATCTTTTTGGATCCAGTGATTTTGATTTTATAGGAAGTAGAGTTGATAAAAAAAGCACTTCAGACATATGCCAATTTCTTGGCTATCTCTAGTTTCCTGGTTAAGCAAAAAGCAAACTTTTGTAGCTTTATCCACTGCTGAAGTTGAATAAATAGCAGCTGGATGTTGTATAGCTCAAATTTTATGGATTAAGCAAGAATTAAAGGATTATGGCTTGAGGTATACTCGCATCCCAATTTTTTATGATAATACTAATGCTATAAACTTAACAAAAAATTCTATTTTGCACTCTAGAACAAAGTATATTAAAATTAGGCATCACTTCATTAGAGATTATGTTCAAAACATGGATATCGAACTAATTTTTATTTCAACAGAAAATTAGCTTGCTGACATTTTCACAAAATCCTTAAGAGAGGATCAGTTTTGCAGAATCAGAATAGAACTTGGGTTGATGAACTTTGGATCATAATGGATTTTTTTTTACTCTTTATTTTACAAATTTCACTTTTGGATTTTGTATTTATATTGTATAACAATCTTACATGCATTTGCATCATCATGCATTTCATGCATATTTTATTTTAAATTTTTTTTAAGGCCACATGAAATTTGCATAATATTTTGGACTAATTCATATAATTTAGAAATTTGAGTTTGAATATAAATATAACTTAAAATTAATTTCTTTTTGGTCTTGATTAGTGTGTCATGACATATTTTCTTTAATCTTTGAAATTCCAATTTACCTCCATTGTCACTCTTACTCACTTGAACCACTTCATTTTTATCTTTGGTAAAACAGGTTCCATTTAACCCATTTTAGGTCAATTTAAGTGACTTAAGTATTTATATGGGTGTTGACATGCTTCTGGTTGAGGTTAGGTTGTAAAATTTTATGTTTAAGTCCAGTTTATTGCAGGCACTAGCCACAGAGGTGCCTCCTCAATGTACTGATACATCACGTTAACACACTGAGCCACCGCCAGGTCAATTAAGCGTCGCCTATTTGACCTGCAGAGGCATTATGCGCTCAAAATAATTACATTTCAACTCAAAATCAACATATTTTCAACCAAAACATTTTAGAACTCATTCCAATACATGTTTTACTTATTTTTATACCTTTATAGCTTCAATTTGATACATTTTTCATGCTTTAACATTCTACTTTTAGAATTCAAATTCAAGAATCAATTTTAACCAAAAATAATATTTCAAGAAAAGAATTTAATTCATAAGAAGAAGAAGTTGATAGAAATTTCACTCACATAATTTCTAGCAATAGTGCAATCTCAACTTCATCTCCCCTTCTTTTTCTTATTTATAGTTTTTTCTTTTTTTTCTTCTTCTTCTTCACATTTTTTTTCTTCTTCTTCCCACGTTTTCTTCTTTCTTTCTTTTTTTCTTTCTTTTTTTTTTATTGTAGAAACTCCCTTCTTCCAAGTTTAGAAATATATTTTTGTACTAACTCTTCACTCCTTTATTTTTAATTCTTCCTAAATTTTCTTTAATTTAATTCAATCTTGCTTTTTTTTCGATTTTATTCTTTAATTGAGTTATTCCCCACCAAAATAAATAATAAATATTATTACTCAATCACACTGACTAGTCATTTCGAGTTCACGGATATTACACAAATAACTTTTATGTCCATAAACATAGTACCTCGCCTTAATACACACTTCTTTTATAAAAAATACAACTTGCTCAATAAATTCTCTAATTACTTCTCAATCCTATTATGAAAAACCTCGAATCAACAAGGTCTCCCAATTAATTCCTTAATTAAGAATAATAATTTATATATGGATAATTCTTGTCGCATATTATAAGTAGATAAGGTCATGTATGTCTAAATAATAAATTCTTAATGATCATATTCATGAAGCAAAACCACATTAGCTAGTTTTATCCTTAAAATAATTATTACATGCCTCTAGCTTTATTTATTATAAAGAACCGAATGAAGTCAATTATCAACCTCTTAACTCTTTATACTAGAGATGTGACTAAACCTTTATATCACAACGTGCAAAATTCTCTTTTAATTAAGGCTTTTATGCTATAACACTCCACATGAAGTGTAAAGATTCATTTGAAGCCAAATTCAGTTTGTATTAACCATATAACAAGTATACCGGCTAATGATTTATGTAATAAAAGATAGTAAATCAATAATCTATCTCAAACATGAAATCATAAATTAACTTTGTTCACTACAAACTGAAGTTTAGTTCCATCCAATGATGGTGTAAACAAATTGAACAAACTCTTTAAACACTTCAATATTACAGCTAACAATGAGCTTAACTCCTATTTATTTGATTTATTCTCTCTTATGAATTCCTTTAACATGAAAATAACATCATGAGCTATTTCACAATGAGAGGCCCTTAACGTTCTGGATATGGCCAAAAACCAAATGAATTCAAATAAATCAAATCAAGAAGTTATCTTTAGGCTCATTTAAACTAGCCAAATTTAAATGATCTTTTAATTTATAATAGAAGCACATAGCCTTTATATAAAGACAACCTTATAAATCTACTCACAAAGCATCTGAGCAAGTTTATTTAACTATGATATTAAACAAAATAAAGAGCATTAAGTCTATGATTTCATACATTTTCTTTATATATTATGAGGTTTAAGCATAACAAGCATATAACCATATTGCTTATACTTTAAGCTTACTATCCTCAAAATATTTAATAGTATGTAATAATTAACTTCTTTATATTTTTCATTAAATTATATTAAATTATAATCAATTCAAACTTCAATATGAGATGATCAATGCTTGCAAGCAATATAAGCATTAATGAACCAAAACTCAAGATTTAAAAATTTTACTTTAATGTGGATAAAGTAATCAAAACTTTTACCACCTCTAAAACAACTACATATGAAAATACAGCAGAATACAAATCTTTAAAAAGTGTACATATTTTGGTTGATACTTTATATTTTTGCCATGTTAAAAATCTTTTGTTGTAGTTCCTACTGAAACTACACTCAACAATATTTAGCAAATAATGTTTAAAATATTATAATAGCAAATACTATCTCACATATTGTACAATCGTATGCACTTGATAAGTTTGCAGTTTTATGTGTTACCATGACTTAACACATAACTCATTTTCTTATGTTTTTCCCTTCTCTATAAAAGAGACAATTAATATCACAATATTAACTTTATTTTTGTGATTGAATAATAACCTAACAATTAATAATACAACTTTTAATTAGCCATACAACACAGGATAACAATAATGCCATAAGCCACAAAAGGCATTAAAATTAAGAATTTTTGCACATCATCATACAAACACCTTTAGGCAGAATGTATAACATGCAATTAAAAATTCTCCATATAAGATCAGTTTAAAAATATTCTTAATCTTTGCAACTTAAACACCTTTGGATAGAATAAATTACTATGACTAATTTATTTCTAATTAAATGCCTTTTATGTATCGTCTTTAAATTTGATACATAATAACACCTTTGGACAGAATAATTATATACCAAAAATAAAGACATCTCTAAAACATGTAAGACCGATATTTCATAAAAAATATAGAGACAATGTCACTTTGGTGACTACATTTCACTACATTTTCTAAGAAACTCTTATATCAAGATACCCTTTATATTATCCTGACAATTAACTCTTATAATGCAATTTTATTCTTTAATTCATGGGGCTTCATTATACATAAAATTGCATTCTTAATTATTGTGACAAAATGGTTTCAAAAAAAAATTTATTGTGATAAAATCTTAATTATAAGAATACCACAATAAATTAATTGTATTATTAATTAATTTATGAGAGAAAATTAATGCTCTCTAAGTGACAATTATATGCTTAATGCATATTATTCCCTTGATGAGATAGTTAATTCATCTCTAAATTGACATAAAATTTATTATATAAATCTAATTTTATGTTTGAGGTGAAATAAAAATGGGAATAATAATTTATGGGTAGTAATGAAAATTAGAAACTTTGATAAGATCCCAATTAACTATAATGGTCAAAAGATAATTTTTCAGCCCATAATTGACCCAAAATAAAAATTTATGGGTCAAACATGAATTTTTGCGTGTTGGATAGTAGCTCAAAGTTGCTGCCTTCCATACAGCATACGTCCCTAATTTTCTTTCTTCACATGCATGCAATACACGCCCTAGTATGAAGAACATTAACTATGGCCGAAAAAGCGCGAGGTTTGGTCGAAAAGTCGTGAAATTCACCGGATTTTTGCATATTTTTCACCCAAAAACTCAAATTTTTCACAGTTTTAGCCTAAAAACAGCCCTAAACATCATTTTGTCTTCAAAATTCACAAACCCAATCACCAAATTAACTAAACCACAACTTTTCATAACACCAAAAGATTTATAACAATCCAGCACAAATTTAATTCAACAAATTTCAACTAAACACAACAAATATGATTCTAAATCCTATGAATTGGGCTCTGGTACCACATATTGAATGTATCATGTTGCACATATCATAATTCCTAAAAAAATCTTAAAGAAGGAATCAAATTTATGCTCATGCAACTCGAAACAATTCATGGAAATTTAGAATACATATCTAGTTAAGAATAAATACCTGTTTTGAGTTCATCACTGAACAAGAAGTTGATCTTAACAAGGTTTTGCACCAAAAACTTCATCCCTTTCAACCTTTGCTCTCAAAGATGGTATTGAGGTTTTGTCACCTTGTTTCTCCCGTTTTCTAGAATATAGAGAAGAAAAAAATTGCAAAATGGATTGGGTTGAGGGGATGAGACCTTTCCCACACTTATATAGAGATCCAATGGGCCTTAACCATCATAAGCCCATCGGATCCTATGACCCACGCTTAAATGAGAGCAAGCCCACTTCTAATTAATTAGAGTCCATTCCAATATACATCTCTTAAAAATTAATGTCTTCATTATTCCTTAATTAATGTAGCCCATCAATTAATTAATTCCAACATGACTATGACCATGAACTCCATTTCTAACAACCTCTCCTAAAAGCTATGTTAAATGTTATTATTGATGATGAACACTTTTGTTTATCTCTCTTGACTATTGTTACTATGATTGTGCAATGCATAAGATATGCTGTGGATCTTGCGAAGGATTTTAAATGTCCAATTTCATAAGATATGTTATGGATCTTGAGCAGGATTTTAAATGTCCAAGTCTAAGAAACATTAAGGCTAGCTTGGATAGGGGTGACGATGATGGGAGAAATAGTAGGTGACATTGATTATTAATTTTGTTAACCTTTTAATGCACATACTTTGCTTAAAAATGGTAATTTTATGACTCCGCTCAAGGTGAATTAACAAGATTATGATGGAGAAAAAGGTTGACAATGATTAATAATTTAAAATAATTGTCATTTAGGAAAAATAATGGTATTTGCCTTTGTGACCTACTTCTAGAATTTCAACTTAATGAATTAAGATAAGCAATGCAGTCTAATCATAATCCACTAAGAAAGTCAAAAAGAAGGTGATCAGGTAATATAATTAAATAGTGTTGTAGTACCCTTAAGGTACCACATGTACGTATTTATTAATCATAACAACCACGTGGCATAAATCAAAATTTTCATAAAAGATAAGTATATATATATATATAAACTTTTCTTTGATACACTGAAAATGCTTAGTACGTTTATTACATAATGTAAAAATATACAGATGAACTAAATTACAAAATGCTTGAATGCCATAATGATGAGGATGTGATGTTTACACCAAGCTTGCCTCGGACCCACTTGAGTTACAACGCAAATGCACCTCAAGCTTCTATCTAACTATATCCTGAAAACCACAATTTACAAAGGAATGAGCTTGCGACTTAATAAGAAATTATTAATATAATCTAACATATAATACTGCTCAAGAACTAATTAACATAAAATAATTAAAACAACTAAAAGTGGACTACACGGGCGTGTTTCTCCCCGTGTAGTCTATTGGATAAAATTTATAGTCGGGATACGGTCTGGAACACAGCCATGTTTCAACCCGTGTACCTCGCTATCCAAAATACCACATGTAGACATAGCTAAGGACATGCCCGTGTCTTTTCCCGTGTAGCTCTCTGTCTAAAATTTCCACCTCAAATATGCCCATATCTCTACTAAGACATGTTGTGTCTTAACACACAGTCTGAGACACGCCCGTATCTCGACCCGTGTCTACCTCCTGATAGCCCATTTCTATAATTATCCAACAATTCACAATAATTTCCCAAAAGTATAACATCAAGAGCAACATGCAAATGTTACATAAATATATATATGGGTGCATATAATTCATTATTGATGAGTGTGAAATATGCATGTGTTTAGCACTTTATTTTATTTCATATTTAGGTTAGAATTGCATTATTTAGTTAGTTTTTTGTTAATTTAGTTAGTTTTGTTATTTTATTTTAATTTAAGCGTTTTTGTGTTAAATAGGTAATTTTTATTTAGTTTGAGGTTGTAGGATGCATTTGAGAGGAGATGGAGATGGGGCTTGAAGATAAGAATAAGATTGAAGCTTAAAGTTGGAAGTTATCTTCGCACCAATACACATGGCCATATGCACGCCCATGTGCCAGTGTGCATGCCCATGCACTTACCCATGCCTGAATTGAAGAGGGACCAGTCACAGGACACATGCCCATGCGCACGACCATGTGCCAGTGCATGCTCATGTCATGGCCATGCCTGGTTTTGATACTTCATAGTTATTTTGATGCATGGGCGTGTCCAAATGTTGCGTACCCATGCATAATGATGTGGCAGCCATTCAAAAATAGATTTTCAGCTGGAGTTTGGATAAATAAAAGCTCATCTTTTAAGCCTATATTTAGACAGTTTGGTAGAGTTTAAATGACCTTTTTCACTAGGAAACTTGGTCCTTTAAATAGAACCTTTTGTTTTTCATTTAGGGAGCTTCTCCTTGGTTTTAGTTCTGGTTTTGGTTTCCTATTCTCTTAGTTTTTCAGAATACATTTTTCATTTGTTTTTCTTAGTACAGGAGATACTTGGCTTAAAGTTAGAAGAGTAAGGCTTCCTTACATCATGTGAAAGGGGTTTTTCTTGTATCTTACTTTTATTTAATAATGTTCAGATTGATTTTCATTTCTTCTTTGTTTTCTTTTAGTTTTAACATGAGTAGCTAAATCCTTTTTAGGGTTCTTATTCTGAATTGACCATGTGCTTATTGTGATTTATATTAGGTTGCTAGATTTAATTCATTGGTTGTTGTTGAGCTTAGTGTCATTTTAGGACTGATCACCCTAGAATTGAATTGACACTATAGGCTTAATCAAGAGATAGGTTATGTAGGAATAGGCAATGACCTATTGGTTGCTTAATTAGTTGAGAGACACTTAAGTGGATCAATATTGATTAAAGGTTGTGTTTAAAATTGGAATTAAAAGGTATTAGATTGGTGAGAGCCGGTAAACTTAGTGTTGATTGATCTCTAATTAATTATAGGTTTATCTGAGAGGAAAATCTATAGTTTCTAAGATCCCTTCAAAATGAATTAGAACTAGTGTAGACCTAATTGTGTAATCAATCCTTTGAAATGGTCCAATTGAGAATAAGAACCCTAGCTCTTAATATTTGTTGAATTTGAATTTTACTTTTGTTTGTTTGGTTTTAGTTTTAAAAGAATCTACACTCTATTTCATTGTCTAAACAATCAAACATAGTGACTATTGCAATACTCAATCCACAATCCTTGTGGGACGATATCTTTATTTACTACTTGATATGATTCTGTGTACTTGCGGATTACACACATCAATTATCTACACCCCACCATAATCATCACACTCACCTTTAATACCAATCACCCATTTCAAATAATCTATAATCATAATCTCATATCAATCCACATTCATCATATAAATATAATCATAATGCAATAATGCATGTTTATGCAAGTTAGTTATCCGGCCGGAGTTCTCAACACACGTCGCACATGTTTCACACAAAGCTCACTTTTTTTTATTTTTCTTTTCTTTTCTTTTTTATAAATAAGTGGCCATTTATGAGGCTCTCTACCCAGCTCAGTCTCAGAATCTCTCACATTTACATATCTCACATTAATGGCCATATCTGGGACTCTCTGTCCAACTCAGTATCAGATTCATTTTCAGTTGAGGCTCTCTGCCCAGCTCAGTCTCCACATACACACGTTTTCCTCACATTCTTCACATCATGTCATATGCATATGTTTCAATCATTCTCACAACATATCACAATGCATATGTACAATTATATCATTATAATTCAACACCCTTTTCATTTCTCATCATCTCTTTTTCTTATAGTGAATCACAATTCACCTTTCTCATAAGCAATGCATATCAATTCATACCACATCAACTGGCTTGCACTTATAGGTGCCAATATTCACAATCCATCGCTACACCTGTTCAATCGACCATTCAATGGTCTCACAATAATATATATATACTCATCATTCTTGCCACTTAAATGGCCTACACAAATTAATATAGTTAAATAACTATAGTTACTTGAAAATCACTATATGTAAACATTATATCAATAATTACTTACTTTAAGCTTTCAACTCCTTCAAAAGTAAAGCTCTCCTAGTGATTGGTATCTCCTTTATCTTTGTAAATGCCTACACATAACTACACATCAATACCACATAACAAACATGACTCTTGCATCCAACTCAACTAAATGCAACTAGGTGCAACTTGATGTTCAAGGTTCAATGTATCCAAATAATTCACACATGTCTAAAAATTATGAAAATAATACTAAAACTAGACATATGAGTCTACTTCCAATTCCAACTAAAATTACTTAAATTAGACATGTATGGAATAAATTATGGATTTTTTATTAAATCCGGCAAAACAGAGCTGATAGCAAAGAGCAAGAAAATGTCAAGCCCTATCAATCAACTTTAACAACAAATTCAGCTCAGGGTCAAAACATAAAAGTTATAGAGGACTCCTTAAAGTTTCCATAGAAATAAACCTTGCTAAATTTGGAGTTCTAGAACTCTAGATATCACCATCTAACCAACACACCAGAAAATTCACAAATTAACCTATATGCTACTGCTGGCATATTTGATGTATAAAGTTTATGATGCTCTTAAGAATCATAGACACCTCCTAAAATCACCAAATTCATAAAAACTTTATATATATGGTCTAATTTCATTCCCAACTGAAATCACACAATTAGCATATGTAGAAAATTAATTATGGATTTTTAAGTCCATTCGGGTAGAATAGGGCACTCACTGTGAGCAGTAAAATATCCAGCCCTACTGAACCCTCTTAACGACAAAATCAGTCCAAACTCAAAACATAGACATTGTAGAGGACTCTCTGAAGTTTCTAGAAAGTCTAACCATGCTCAATTCAGAGCTCCATAGCTCCAGTTAGAGCAAAAATAATAGGACTAAAAAACAGAGGAACAGAACCCGAATTTAACTAACAACCAAACTCAACTTAAATCAATTAAAAATACAAGAAAAGCTTACCAATTAAGCCTCCAATAAATTAAAGACCTTCTAATGCTTCATAAAGCTATGAATTGATCATTTGAACAAGCTCACAAACTCTCTAAAAAAATCACTCAAAAAGCTCTCTTCTTCCTCTCCAAAATCTCCACACCACACACACCAACACACACACACATACACATAAACACACTAACCAATCAAAAGACTCCATTTGGCCTCCTCTAAAGTCTTCTCTGTAATCATGTATATATATCTCTTATTAATACATAGCTATCTCTTAATAACCAATAAAATAATACTTTAATAATATAACCAAAAATCATCATAATTACTCACTAACTCCTTAATAAAATGGAATTGTTTCGCAATAGCCTTAAACTTTCCATTGTGACAAATCACTCCAAACTTTTCTTACAATCTAGTCCTTCTCTACAACTTATACCCAATCTTTAACTTAAATGAAGTTTGCTAACTCTTATGCATGAAATGAAATACTTACGTCACACACACGTGTGCTAAAGAGCGGGTGTTACAAGTGTAGTTGTATGTGTTCATAAACTATATATAGCATCTTGCAGATTTTCTTTTATAGCTCTTTTGAGTTCGTAAATGATAAAAGTTACTTACAAATTATGGTTTAGACTATCTAATTCACTATATCTTATGTTTATACAACTAGACTTGTGTTTCTAAATAGATTGTCTTAGAACATTTACCTACCAGTAGTATGAACATCCAGGTTTGTCAGCCATATGGTTTATTCCCTTGAGATTTTCTAGTAAGCCCTACAAAGGATGACACTAGTGAGAGGATAGATAAAATTTAACAGTATGTCAAAAGGATATTACCCTCAGCCTAACGATGGTGGCAGTGGATGCTAACCTTTGTGTATATATTCAAGTGTAAAAATAAATAAATTCCTTTGTCGCTATATAATTTCAAGAATCCTTCAGCCCTATGCAAATTTACTTTTCCAAAGAATAATATGATAATGCAAAGGCCTACTCATTGGAAATCAATTTCGCATTTAAAAATGTGGTATATATGATGCAACAACAAATTAACAGCATAAAATTAAGATAACAAAATATCAAGTTACAACATTTCCAACAAAAATAACCATGGGAGTCCAAAAAATTAACAGATTTATAAGAAACATTGCTACTACTTTTTTCAAATAATTCCAGCTAAATTTTATTTATTACTTCATAATTTTTGTGGTGTAGAAGAATAAAATCATTACATGAAATGCTCTTAAAACTTTTACAAATACTTCTCTATTTCAACAATAAAAATAACAATAAAAAACTCTCTATTTCAACAATGAAAATAAAAATGGAGAACTTCAATTAATTGAAACAAACTAAGTTCATCCGCACAATGCGTGAGCATTTATCTAGTTTTTTTTTTTTTTTTTTTTTTGTAAAATCTGAACTCAAATAAAGTATTTCAAGTAATTTGTGACTTAAACTATTAGATGTTAATTGTTAAAAAAAAACCCACCATATGTAAATACCACACATTCACTAAAAAAAATAATTAATTAAAGTTTTACAATAAATTAGTAAATGGTAACAAGTTAGAAATAACATAAAATGAATTCCATAATTTTATAGTATTCATTTGCAAACCCAAGTGATTGTATTTGGTTCAAATGAAAAGTTTGTAACTTTTTTTTTATGAATTCTAACTTTTTAATTTTGTGCAATTGCTTAACTTTAAATCAATTTTTATTTTCTGAATTGTGTTTGGTTTAAATGAATTTGTAATTCATTTGTGAATGAATTTTATTAAAATTTGTGTTTCATTCAAATGAATTGCATTGCAAATTCAAATAAGTGTGTTTAGTTTAAATCAAAATTTTGTAAAATTCATTTCTATGAAAATTTTTTTAATTTTGTAGAATTGTTTAACTTTAAATCAATTCATAAAACTGAAATATGTTTAGTTCAAATGAATTCAGAATTTATTTGCAAATGAATTCTATTTAGAATTCATTTGGAAATGAAATGAATTTTTTAAAAATTTATTTGGTATAAATGAATTCCACAAAATTTTGTGAAATTTATTTGCAAGTTTAAATATGTGTTTGATTTAAATAAATATATTATAAAATTCATTTACATTTCTAAAACAAAATGGTTGAAATTTTCTAATGAATTCCACAATTTTTAAGTTTATGTTTCTAAATAACTAAAATATCCCTTGTTATTTTTCTTTTTAGAAATATCTTTTTATTTATAAGGGTATTTTTTGACCAAAAGTAAAATTAACTTGAATTCTAAATTTATACTAAACACAGTATAACAAAATATGAAAGTTATTTAAAATAAATTTTACAAATTATTCATTTGAACCAAATATTTTATTAATAAAAAATTATTTAAAAATAAATTTTATATTTAACTTATTTAAAAATAAAATAAATTTTTTAGTAGAATTAAACTAAATATAATAAAAAAATTAGAAATAAAAATAAAATTTTTAATAGAATTCATCGGATTTTTTTTAATGGAAAGTGATGGAGATTTTTATAATTAGCCTTTTTTTATTTTTATTTTTTTTATGGGTTTCTGCCAACTGTCCTGTTTTCATGTTCTGTTGGATAGAAAGTCCAGCTGAGCTCTTTCTTGCTTATACGTGTAAGACACTTTTATCAATGTCATCTTCAATTCTCCATTAACAAAATTACTATAAACAAGAACAACCCTGACACATTTGTATCTTAATTCACAATTATCATATCAATTCATCAATCAATCATGCATAGACTAATCTCACTCCGCTCTAAATCTATTTCTACAAATAAATCCTCCACCTTTTCTTTATCGCCTTGCTTTTCAATTTCCTGTTTCACTCATCTTTCCAATTCAAGTAATCCATGTCGATCTCAAACTTCAACTGGGTCTCCTTACTTTCAACATTTTGATCAAAGTTCAAGTCTTTTAGCCCCTAAAATCGGCCATAGCCGTGTTTTCTCATTTGGGTACATGCCAAATTGTGCTAGGTTGAGGAACTGTGATGGAAATCGAGGTTTTGTTAGGAGTTTTTGTGCTGAACCACAGAGAGAGTCTATAGAGTATGATGTTGTGATTGTTGGAGCTGGGCCTGCTGGTTTATCAGCTGCTATAAGATTGAAGCAATTGTGCAGTGAAAAGGGTGATGATTTGTCAGTTTGTGTAGTTGAGAAAGGTGCTGAAGTTGGTGCTCATATCCTATCTGGTAACGTGTTTGAACCCCGTGCACTTGATGAACTTATCCCGCAGTGGAAACAGGAAGAGGTGCTTTTTTTTTTCTCGAATACTCTTTATGTTGTCACTTGCTTTTCTTGGCTACATATTGAAACAAAAGTATTTCTTAGAGTATTTAGTCTACAATGATAAGATCGCATAGATATAGGAATATGATACAACTTCACCTTTGCTACATTCATTGTGTGTTGTGTTTATGAGAAAATTTTGGATTCTCTAGACATACATCATCAGTTTTGTTTGGTAAATATAATTGATGAATTAGGTTATTTCAATCTTTTCTTTTTTCCTTTGTTTGAATATCTGAAAATTGTGAATCAGTGCAATTGATTGTTTCCAAGAAACGTTTTTTGAGTTTCAATATGAAATTCAGAAAGAATGTATAGTGCTTCTATTGTTTGTCCAATATCTTGTGCACGGACTAGATATCCGTTCATGATAAGTAATTTCAAAGAATGTTTAAAAAAGTCTGTCCACGGGGATGCTTTATACATTGGTGAATTTATTCACTGGGCATGGAATGTATCAATTGTATCACTGAAATCTCTTTATTCTTTCTTATGTTCTTTGCCAAATTTTGGTTGCAGGCACCAATCAGTGTTCCTGCTTCCTCTGACAAGTTTTGGTTTCTTACAAAGAACAGTGCATATTCACTTCCATGTCCTTTTGATAACAAGGGAAACTATGTTATAAGGTAGTTATGTTTTACATTTGTACCTTGCATAGAAGATATGCAGAAAAGTGTTTTTGCATATGAATATGATGATCTATACAGCTGGTCCTAATTCTTAATGAATCTCTGGAATCTTGAAATTTCAGATTTACTACGTTTCTTTCTCATTTCTATTAGAACTTGAGTTTTCAGGAATTTACTAGGCAATTCACCAGTTTATGGTATACGTAGTTGTACACATTCCTTGGAAAGGTTTTTGCATAATTCTATGCTGTGTAGCTTATATTCAATGTAGTCTTTCATTTTTTTTTAGAATTTTTTTCCAATCAATCCAATTCTAGCTTAGCCACGGGTCTTTATCATACACTGGAGAGTTGACATATTATGAATCAGTCAGATGTTGAATTGGGAAGAATATTGTGATTAGAATGACTGAACTTACACATGACTCATACATAGAAATGGACTCTGATGACATTTTTGCTTCTTTCTGTTTCTAACTTCTTGTTTGAAACAAATGTTTATCTCACAAAATTGATATTAGAGAACTGTTTTCTCATCACTGTATTTTGTAATCTGAACGCCTGATTAAACATTCACTTTGTGATGTTTTACTTGTGCCTTCCATAAGTACTTGCTTAGCAAATTCTTCTTCTAATTATTTTTGTCAGAAAAAAATTAAAGAAAGATAGATTAATGTTATGAGTTTCTTTGATGCAGTTTAAGTCAATTAGTGCGATGGATGGCAATGAAAGCAGAAGAATGTGGAGTGGAGATATATCCAGGCTTTGCTGCTAGTGAGGTACTCTTGTGTACTCTTGTTTTGGGTCTGATGGTAGATTTTTTATTATATTGCAAGAAGTATTTATGTACAAGATATACAATTTTGTCAGATTCTTTACAATGAGAATGACAATGTCATAGGCATTGGAACTAATTATATGGGAGTTTCCAAAGATGGCTCCAAGAAAGACAACTTTCAGCCTGGTGTAGAATTAAAAGGTTGGACTCTCTCTTTCTCTCTCTCTCAAGCATATTGTGTGAAATTCTAAAGGTGCAACTGTTGGCTCCCACTAGACAGCATGCTTGGAAATTCTCTTATTATAAGCCGCAATATTACCCTGTATATTCTGTTTCTCTAAGCGATCAAATTTGTCAGGTTCACAATTAGATTAACCAAAAGGCCAAAAGAATCTTATTATCTAATCTTAAATCATTTATTGTACAATTATGTAAGTATGATTTTCTAAGTTGATGCTAGAGAATCATTTATTGCAAAACTTATGAATAGAATGAAAAAATTCAACCTTAGTGGATTTGGGTATTTCCTAGATTTGGTTTCCAGGTGATGCAATTCCACATTGTAAAGTACTATTCCTATGTGATTCAAGATGCTTTGACAAACCAGAGTACCACATATTTGCACCTTATTATCATATCACTTTGGAAAAACAAAACAGGTATTATTGTTGCATTGGACTTGGTTGAGTCACATATTGGTTATGGGGTTGACTAAATATGCAGGTCGCATAACACTTCTTGCTGAAGGTTGTCGAGGATCCTTGTCAGAGGTCAGCTTGAATTGTTTTCTTACTGCATTAGAAGCCATATGTCCTAAACCAGATGACATATGTTAACATCTGGTTTCAATTTTTTTGTTACAGAAAATAATTAAAAAGTATAAATTGAGGGAAAAGATCAATGCTCAACATCAGACATATGCCTTGGGAATTAAAGAGGTGACCCACTTTGACTTTTAACTTTCACCATGTTTGATCTTCTGGAATTTATATTTCTTTTCTCACACTCAGATGTCCTACCATGCAAAAAACTTATAAAACACAGAATTTAACAAAGAAGACAGAATTTAAAGGGTGAATGATTGCTCAAGCTACAAAATCCATTATCAAAGAAAATCACAATCCTAATAGAATTCTCACTTCTAAACCCAAACCATAGAACACCATATAAGCTATCTATACCATTCTAGACAAGTTCGTCCGCTCTGTTACTTTACAGAGAAACGTGCCTGGGCACAACTGTTAGGTACCTAAACTCCCCAAAAACTGAGACTCAGGCTCCTCCATTCTCCTTCACTGGGGCAAATGCCATTTTATCAGGAAAATCCCCTTAATTTGGGAAAATCTGTCATGTTGGTTGAAACCAACAAGTTTAGCCCCTACCATATAATTACATTCAATTTCTTCCTGCAGGAAACTATTCTAACTAGGAAAACAAAAGCCAGACCAAGTACAATCTTGATACAAAACTTGACATGAATTCTTCATTCAAAAGCTGTTCCTAAAATTTATAACATGCCATGTAATGTATAATGGTTGCACACTACTGTCATTAGGCTTGTTTCTTTCATTCTTTTAAGAAACAGACATCAATTATGTTTTTAACTGATGCTGAAATATTTCTTTTTTTTTCTCGAAGATGTGCCCTTTGGTTGATCTTGCATATGTCTCAGTCAATATGGTCAAAACTTGTTCATGCAACCGTGTCCTTAGAAAATTTCCTTTGTGGTGTTGATCAGGTTTGGGAAATTGACGAAAGCAAGCATGAACCTGGTGCAGTTCTTCATACATTAGGTTGGCCTTTGGATCAAAAAACCTATGGGGGATCATTTCTGTATCACATGACAGATAGACAGGTAATCAAAAATTCCTTTACTTTACTTCTCCCTACTTCAGAAGGGGCCAATCATATGCATGATTTCAGGAATTGGTATTAATTTCCCATATTTGATTTCTGCAATTATTTTTGTAATATGATGGAATCACTTTGCAAGCTGTATTTGTTTTTTTTCCCTTTGTTGCCTCATGAAGTCTATACTCTCAGCTAGGGCAGCTCATTTTATTCTGTTGTTTTGCTCTCAGGATTGTGATCCATTATTGAATTTGAGTTTCAGTTATTGCAAATTTAAATTGATGGATCATCTTACGTCCTGGTTGCCGTCTGAATGACTTGTTACTGTAGTATATCCTTTGAGGAACCATTATACTCATGGTCAAATTGAAGTATGTAATCTAGGTAGAGGCTAGATGGAAATTCACCCAACAATAACTAAGAACACAATGATAAACTAGAATGCTGCTTTTTCGCTTAAATTTGTTTTATTTCTGGCATTCAATTTTATGTTTAATTGTTCTGAATTCAGATAATTTTACGCTTTCCATGTGCTCATAATAACGTGCATTTGATTGTTATGTTCATGAATATACATGTTCTTGTTTTATTAGTGGCAAATGTACCCTCCCTGATCAGGTTATGGGAGGATGATTTGCCACATTTAAACTTTAGTAATATCACAGAAAAGAGATGAAATTTCAATTTCTTAATATAAAATAATTCCCCTTTCTTTATTAGCCAAAACAAATTGCTTCATTTGTTTTGTTCTTTAGGCAAAATAAACCAAGATATCTGTCTTAACTAATTGTTTTGAACCTTTAGGATATAAAAGGTTTCAAGTTCTAATATCAGTTTAATGTACTAGAAATTTTCTAGGCAGCTGTCTTGTAAATGCTCAAGCCTAGAGGTGCTACTCCTAACTATAATCATTCTTGTTTTATCATTATTGCCTTCCACTTGTCATTTAACAATTAACACTGATATTTTGGCCGATAATGCAGGGAGAAAAATTGAAATGCGCTCATAGTTCCATTCCATGCTGTTTCAACTAATAATTACAGACCCTCTGACCTCTGAATCCATGTAAATTAACCCCTTCCGTTAATTTTTACTGTTAGTCAACTAATAAAGGATACAACCAAATAACAACCTTTCACCTTTAATGAGCTAGCTGAGAAGCTGGTAATACTTTCTAGAAAACAATTTTGAACTTGTGCCATTATATTCTCTAGGGGTATAAAATGTTGAACCACCCCTGTATATGCAAAGTGTCTTTATACTGTCATCTATACCTTGCCTACAATTGACCAAATGCCCAATATTTTTCTGGATCATCCAAACACTGCTCATTATTATTGGATAAGAAATTTTGTATGAATTGCCAATGTTTAATGGCCAAGTCCAACTTCCACAATCAAGATGAATTGTATACTTGTATTGATTGATCGTTCATTTGTATTCTATATTCCTAATTTACTAAAAATATTTTTGGGCTCATAAATCATGTTGAATTTTGTGAATATTCCATTATTCTTGAGACTGTTGGCCCACACTGGAACCAATTGGCTTATGCTAAGGCTCAATCTACACCATCTATATGCCATTTGAAGTCTTTATGCTTTTCCATTTGAAGTCTTTATGCTTTTCTGATGTGGGATGCATTCACATTTCCAACAAATTTCAACTTTTGAACATCATTGATTGGCTTTTTACTTCATAAGCGTTCCAAATTCTGGAGCTATTCTTCATGCTCTTTTTCCATGTATCATTAATGATATCATTCACTGGGTTGTGTTATTAATGATATCATTCACTGGGTTGTGTTTGTAGGTCTCAATCGGCCTAGTGGTTGCTCTGAATTATCGGAATCCTTATATGAGCCCTTATGACGAATTTCAGGTAAAGTAGATTCCATAGGCTTTCATTGACATGACAGGTGCATGGTTTTTTTTTTTATATAAGTTTTTGACATATACATATGTGGATCTACAATGTTACATCATTTTTTTAGTGCCATACAAATACCATTGTTCATTTCCTTTCTTGCATCTGGAGACTGAAGTCGTAACGCTTATTTGGTTTCCCTAGCCCCTCTGGGTCCATTGGAAAACACTTGATGCAGAATTTTTCTGTGTTTCTTCTTGGTATCTTTTCTCTACCTCAGCTGTCTAGGAGTACACTTGAACTGGAACATCCTATGGAAACATGACTGACCCTTTATAATCATGTCCTAATTCTACATGTTGGTATAGTGTCATGAAATTGTCATTAGAAGATCAAGCCATCACAGTAATGATAGTATAGCTTGCAAATAATACCATGTTTTTTTAGTTGCTATATTGGCTTTGCCATGGAAGAGCCAGGCTTTGGTAATAGCCTTTAACTCCCAAAACCTAGTTGCTTTTGATATGATGATTATGCATATCCAATGGTCTGGATAACCGCCTCATTTTTCTCATCTGATCATGTAGGACTAGGTTATTTGATTGAGATGTAATAAATATAGAGTTTAGATCATCTTCCAAGAAGCTCATGACCTGTTGCATTCACGGATTTTACGAACCTTTATGATAGAATATACTTGCTATTAGCCATTGGTGAGAGTAGCTGATAGGAAATTTGACAGAACTGCAAGAAAAGGGGGAAAAAGAAAAGGGAAAATTGTTTCGTGCAAATCTTTATTTTTCCTATTGCGAAGGGTACAAAACAACTCAAATTGATTTTTCGATCAAAAGTACTATGTGAAATCTTTGGTTTTTTCCTCGTGATCCCTATCCAGTTCATTTATTATGTTGGTTTCTTACCTGTGGAATCTCGAAAAAGTTCGGCATGAATTTTTTTCAAGTGGGAGCAAATGCTCATACTTGAAGAGTGATGTAGAATTAAACTGAAAACTTATTGAAATAATTCAAATATTCTGCCATCTCCCTATGCTTCCAGAAAATACTGAATCGCTTGTCTTTACTGCTAGTCATTTTCATTGGTTGGGCAGATTGCCTGCCACATTTGCTTATTGTTTAATGATTATCTTGGTTGGTGGTTTTGAAATATTTTGTGAATTTGATGCCTGTCGTATTAATTCTCTCATCTATGGATCATAAACATTTGGAATCTTACTCGAGTTCTGCTTATTGGCTTTTTTTCTTAGAAACTTAAGCATCATCCCATGATCAAACCACTCCTGGAAGGAGGGACGGTCATTCAGTATGGGGCTCGAACTTTAAATGAAGGTGGTATACAGGTGAGTCAGTACACCTCATTTACGCATGCTTTACGTCATGCATTAGATTAGATCATGTTTATGTATGTTTTAAACAGTAAGTCATGAAGTTCTGCCAAATTTATGTAGTTGTAACAGAAGGATTCAACTCCAAGCTCATGTAACCATGGATTAGAATGTTAAGCATTACTTCTAGTGTTGGTTATTTAATGCTATATAAATATGAATATGATGCTAGTTAAATTTCAGTCTATTCCATATCCAGTTTTTCCTGGTGGAGCAATTATTGGATGTTCAGCTGGCTTCATAAATGTACCAAAAATAAAGGGAACACATACTGCTATGAAATCAGGTGCAGCTTCATTACACCTACTGATATATTATTGTCACTTATTTCCTAAAGATTATTGTCACTTTATTTCCTCACTTGAATATACGCAAATTAATTAATCTTAGTATTTTAAAAAAAGTTTGTTACAGTGAAAATTCTACATTAGATGATTTAAATAATATCAAATTGAAGACACTTAGATGCTAACGATGTTAAATCATGGTCTTCTAGATCATATCTTTATCAAAGAGGAAAACAATAGTGAAGCACTTGGTTTCATCTTACCCTTGACAATTTTGGTCGAAGTGCCCTCTCAATGAGGTTGGGTTTCTATTATATAGAAGAATTATAGAGCTAGGAAAGGAAATTACAATCTGTACACAGCCATTTCAGCCTATAATCTGTCCCATATTACAGCCTATAATCTATCCCATATTTCAGCCTATTAC
>CATIWO010296332.1:0-10952 GCA_949673435.1 Macaranga tanarius
CTTCCATCACTCCAATGTCAACCTCATGTTCTTAAAGAAATACAATATAATCATCTGGTATTGCAGTTCTTCTTTCTCTAGTGGATCTCCTTAATGGCATAGGTTCTTGAGGTGGTAGAGTTTGTTCTTCTGGAATAATTTTTTGATTGGGAGGTTCTCTAACATTGTCTTGGTCTATTGTGCCTTGAACAAAGTCAGGAATGGAATCTTGATCAATGCCAATATCACCTATGGGAATATCAACATATTCCTCTTCAAAGACAAAGTCTCTAACTCTATCTCCCCTCGCAAACTCAACATCCTCAAAGAACCGGGCATTTCCCAACTCAAAAATTGACTTAATTGTGGGATCATAAAACTTATACCCACTCGATCTTTTAGAGTATCCAATAAAATAGCAACTCACCGTCCTTAAGTCCAGTTTCTTTTCATTAGGCTATAAGGCTTTACCTCAGCTGGACATCCCCAAACATGCAAGTGTTTTAGACTGGGTTTCTTACCAGTCCAAAGTTCGTAAGGGGTTTTGGCAGTCACTTTTGTTGGAACCCTATTAAGGATATACGCTGCAGTTTTAAGTGCTTCTCCCCATAGTGATTCTGGTAAGGTAGAATGAGAAATCATACTCCTCACTATGTCTTTAAGCGTTCTATTTTAACTTTCAGCAATACCATTCAGAGTGGGCGAACCCAGCATAGTGTACTGTGGGACGATACTGCATTCCTCTAGGAATTTAGCAAATGGTCCTGGACGTTGTTCACTTGAACCGTCATATCTACCATAGTATTCACCACCACGGTCAGATCTGACACTTTTAATCCTTTTACTGAGTTGATTTTCAACCTCAGCTATATAATTTTTGAACACATCCAGTGACTGTGCCTTTTCTTTAAGGGGATATATGTAGCCATATATAGAAAAATCGTCTATGAACGTTATAAAATATTGTTGACCATTCCAAGCAGCTGTAGGAAATGGCCCACAAATATTCGTATGTATAAGTTCTAAGACATCCGAAGTCCTATTGGCTTCAAATCTCCTTTTATTGGTTTGCTTCCCCTTAATACAATTGACACAGATATTAAAATCTGTAAAGTCTAAGGGGTTGAGAATTTCATCTGACACAAGTCTCTCTATTCTCCTTTTGGAGATGTGACCCAATCTCTTGTGCCATAATGCAGCCGAATTCTCATTGGTTAATTTTCTTTTTACACCTCATGTATTTAATTGCAAGGATTCATTAAATGAGGTATCTGTATAGAGTGAATAAAGATTATCATAACCTGATAAAGAACCGGAACCAACCAAATTTGAATCATGAAACAAACTAAAATTTCCATTCCCAAATAGACAAGAATAACCAAATTTGTCTAAAATAGAAATAGAAATCAAATTCCGTCTAAAGGACGGTACAATAAAAGTTTCATCCAGATCCAAATAAAATCCAGACTTTAACAATAATCTAAATTTTCCTATTGCCTCAACTTGAACCTTCTTGCCGTCGCCCACATAGATGTATCTTTCAGCATCATTTGGCTTTCGGTAACTCAGGCAACCCTGCATAGACACACTGATGTAAGTTGTTGCACCAGAATCTAACCACTATGTGTGTCTAGGCACTGAAGTTAAATTAACCTCAGAACAAACCAAATTAAGAAGCATACCTTTCTTAGCACGCCATGCGTGATAATTGGTGCAATGCTTCTTCATATGCCCTTCAGCTCCACAGAAAAAACAACCACTACCTTATGGATCCTTAGGTTCTTTTGTTGTTTCTTTTGAGGTGCTGTATCTGTAACTTCTTTATCCTTTATCCTTTTCTTTCCCTTGTCCTTACTTTTAAAGGTTGAGGCCAAGTGAGAACTTTCTGTCTTATCTTGCTTCAACCTTTCCTCTTCCTGAACACAGTGTGAGATGAGCTCATTCAGAGACCAAGTTTCTTTCTAACAATTGTAGCTTACCTTAAACTGGCTAAACTGTGTTGGAAGAGATATCAAAACCAAATGCACCAGCAAGTCCTCAGAGAGTTCTAGCTTAAGTGCTTTTAACTTGGAAGCAAGATGAGACATCTCCATAATATACTCTCTGACATTGCCTTTGCCTTTATACCTCATTGAAATTAGATTTGTCAAGAGTGTACCAATTTCAGCCTTTTCATTCTTGACAAACCTTTTTTCAATATCTGCAAGGAACTCTTTAGCCGTAATTATCTTATCAGACATTGTGCCCCTGAATGCTTCCAGAATGGCCTTCTTCATAATCATCATACACATGCAACTTGATTTCTCCCAACTTTCCATTTCCCTCTTTGCATCAGAGGTACTGTTCGTGTATAATGCTGTATCATTTGTCATATTGCAGGGGAATTGGAGTTATAGGTGAACAACCGGTTGTACTTCCTAGGATAGGATTTGAATACTCATATGCTTGCCCATTATCTACTCCCAGTGGCAGAATGGTGAGTTGTTGACTTGTCGTTTCTTCCTTTCTTTCATTTGTTTGGAGAGTTGCCGATCCTCTATTTTTTTTTACTTCCGTTTCTTTTAGAAGAGGAGACGGGGGGATAAACATATGTCTGTTAGATTGTAGTTCTTATATTGAATTTTTTAATTAATGATGTGCTCATTGGATACTGGTAGATTTTTTCATTTTCTGTACTGTTTCTATATGGTGTGGTATCCTTCTTTTCGTAATATCCGATGGATGCAAGCAAATGAGAGGGACTAGTATCTTTAGAGAAGTTTGTTTGGTGAAAATCCATTCATATGCAATTGATTCCATGGTTCATTTTTTTGAACCTATTTTTTCTTTTTATGTGTTAACAAGTTCCAATTTGATCTATCAATTCATATTCATGCCCTTATATTTACTTCATTTCATACAATTGCAGGAAGGTGACTTTGAGATGAAGCACATTGATAGAGTAGGCTCACCGACATTCAATGTGGCAATTGCTCCATTTTCTCTATCAATTTATTTAATGATGAATTTAGTTATGATGCTTTTATGTAATATTTTTAATTGTTGTATACTAGTAAAACTTATATATGTAATTTGAAAATAATATAATTGTATGTATTAAATTTATAATACTTATTTATAAAAAATGTATGTTTATAAAAAATTATACTTAATTATAATTTGAATGTCTATTTTATGTTCGAAATGTATGTATTTATATTTTTTAATACGATTATTTCACTTGTGTTTAGATTACAATGAATGTTTATATAATTTTCAACAGGTGCAATAATATAAAAAAATTAATAATTAAAGGTGAATAAAGAAAATAATAATAAAAAAAATTATTAAAATTAGTGACGGAATAAGAAATCCATCTCTAATATAATGCCAAAAATGACCGATGGAAAATTAGTGACGGAAAAATCCGTCGATAAAAGTCGACTAATATATTAGACGACTTGACTAATTTACCGACGGAATGTTAAAATCCGTCGGTAATTATTAGCGACACGTGTTTTACCGATAGATATTAATCCGTTGGTTATCGTCGCTAATTACTATTAGCGATGGATTTTATTCATTTAGCAACGGAAAATGTCTGTTGCTAAATTGCTAAATTCTAGTAGTAAAAATTATTAGATAATTGAGTTTTTTTTTTAAAAAAGAAAATTATTAGATAATTGTACAAACGTGGCTGCAATGTTTGACCAAAAAAAAAATTTTGGCTGCAATGTTTTGACAATTGGATTTTTTTTTTTTTTTTTCTGAAGTTTACGTGATAATGATAACTAGGGAATAATAGGTATGGACATGAATGAAACAAATGTAGAGTTTTCCTTTGTCTCTGCGTTGCACTTATTTTGATTGATTATGCTTTATATAATCGGATCAGTTGGCAGATAATACCTATATATATATATATATATATATATATATATATATATATATATATATATATTTGTCAAATTTGGTATTTCATTCCACCAAATAAAAAGTTATAATTTCAGTACAATTAAATTTACTAGATATAACTCTAAAAAAGGATATTATTTTTCTAAAAAAATATAAAAATAAAAATAAGAGACTAATATCCATGTGGGGATACAAGAAAAAATTTTCTAAATCTAATGGCATATACATATAAGATGTGACAAAAGAGCCGATCGGAGAAGGATCTGACTATTTTCTTCAAGCGTCCACCATTATTGAATATTTTCACATCATGATCTATCAATTCATAGCTCCATTGGACAGATACGATGACTGAAGTGATAATTATCACAAAAAAAAAAAATCAAAACCTGCCAAAAAACTTTTAAATGGATAAAATCCACACCGATTTTAAGATTAAACTCAAAAATAACTTATTTAAGATGTTAAAAAGTATTTTTTTTAAAAAAAAAAAAGGTATTTGGGTGATTTTTGGCAAAAAAAAAAAAAAAAAAAACTAAAAAACCAAAAAACCACCCAAAACTAATATTTTAAAATTTTCACTCAAATAACATTTTAAATTTTAAATTATAATATATGTAGTTATATTAAATTAATATTTGAGAGGGTTTTATTTATTTTTATAGTTCTAATCGGATCAAATTAATTTTTTTAAACAATAATAAGCATACTATATATATATAATTTAAAATATTTTAAAATAAAATATTAAAAAACTCTTCTCTTAAACCGTTAAAACGTTGTTGTATTTTCTATTAATGCAATTAAAGAATAATAAGAAGAAATTTTATAATTTCCGTGAGATTATATTGTAATATTTTTTTAGTTGTACTACAATTTTTATTATTTTTTCATCAAAATATACTTTTTAATATTCAATGAATAAAAAATTTATCTTTTTTCTCAAAAAAAAAAATTCTATTTTTATAAAATTTATAAATAGAAGGTATGAAAATAAAAAAGTTTGCTAGTGAAAAGTCGGTTAATAGTAATTTTTTTAAAAATAATTTAAATTACAATTTATTATATTATCATTATTTTATAAAATTAATTTTTATTTAATTTTGAAAATAAGAACTGATTTCTTTGGTGCAGTCCACTAATTAGTGCTCTCAATCAACATTAAAGCGTGTCATTTGATTAATTACAAGCAGAAGAGGTTTTTTTTTTTTTTTTTCTTTGGTGCAGTCCACTAATTAGTGCTCTCAATCAACATTAAACCGTGTCATTTGATTAATTACAAGCAGAAGAGGGTTTTTTTTTTTCCAATTTCTTTTTTTGAAATTAACAAAATATATAAACACATGTACATACTAGATCAGAGATATAATATACCCCTATATAAAATTATGACAATTTTATAAAAATGTGTTAATTTATATAGTTTAAACACATATACTCTATAATTAATGTGGAATTCCGAATTTTTTTTTTTTTCGAATTTGAAGGGAAAGAAGGCAAGAATCGATAAATATTTCAAAAGGAATTGGAGCACTTGACTACTTACCTTTCCATTAAAAATAGAAAATTTGATATGGGTAAAAAAAAAAAAAGGATGGGGTTGGATGATCTGCATGTGTCTCAGTGTCTCCTTCACCTCATTGGATAAGGCTGGGACTGCTGTTTAGTCTTCCAAAGTTTCATGCTTTTTCATACAAAACCAAGGGACCCATAAGCAAATGCTTGACAGCTTGAGTGAGCTTGCATTTGTTTCTACATAAATGAATGCTTCAGAAATTGCCAAAGGTCATAATTGAGTTTAAATTCTATCAATGAAAAAAAAGGATAAGGTTCAAATCGACTCCTAATTTAGAATTAATGTTTGTATTCGATCTTAATATTTTTTTAAATTTTATTTAGATTTTAATCTTGTAAAGTTGAGTTATATTAGATTATTTTTTATAGAATTATTATAATTAAATTTTAAAAATTAAATAAAAATTTAACTTTAATATAAATTAATAAAAATTAGTCTGAATAACAATAAAAATTGATGAAATTACTTTCAAAATATATATTTATATTATTTCTAAAATTTTTAAAATTTTTTAAATTTATAGGAATATATTTTTTAAATTTTTAAAAATTTAAAGAAAAGCTAAATTTTTTTTTGTAGACCTAAAAATTTTTAAAAAATTTAAAATTTTTACAATCAAGTGATATACATTAAATAAAAAGAATTAAAAATTTTCTATACATTTATTAATTTTTTTATAGATTTAATTTTAATAAGTGTACAAAAAAAATTTTAATTTTTTTTTAATGTATATCACTTAATTGTAAAAATTTTAAATTTTTTGAAATTTTTTAGGTCTATAAAAAATATTTTAAACTTTTCTTTAAACTTTTAAAAATTAAAAAAATTATATTTTTATAAATTTAAAAATATTAAAAAAATTTAGAAATATTATAAATATATGTTTTGAAAGTAATTTAATCAATTCTTATTGTTATTGGAACTAATTTTTATTAATTAATGTTAAAGTTAAATTTTTATTTAATTTTTAAGATTTAATTGCAACAATTCTTTAAAGAATGGTTCAATATGTATTAATTTTACTAGATTAAGGTCCAAATGGGACCAAAAAAATATTAAGGTCAAATGTAAACTTTGGAGTGAAGATGAGGTCCAATTTATACCTTATCACATGAAAAAACATGTATATTGAATTATATCATAAAATTAATTTAATTATATGTGCTTTGATATTTAAAACTTTTTGAAAATGAAACTAAAATTACTTTCTGAAGCGTAATTTTTTTACAAATAAAGTGCCTTAAATATTGAAAAATAAAACTATAATAAATTTAGTATTCATTAATTATTAGAACAATCATCCATTAAATCAGAATCATCAACAATTAGTACTGTGATAGTTTGAGCCATAATCAATATTAATAAACTATAAAATTTCTAAAAATTAGATAAAATCAGTAAAATATGGATGAATCAACTGAATTTAAATTCATGGCTTTTAGTAATTTTCAGTATTTTTGAAATAAATTTCCCTAAGAAAGCAATAAGTTTTGCAATGAAATTATTGCAACTCTTTTTTTTTTTTACAAGCAATCTTAATCAAACCCTTCAACAGTATCAAGTAGGATCACTTATATTAATGCACCCTCTTCAAAGTCAAAGCCAGCGGTGGGCTCATATCTTCATGTTCTTGATATGGATGGCCATTCTTTTGCCTTAGAAAAATACAATAAAAATTAATATTTATTGATGCAAATGATATAAAATTTAAATTCTTTTAAATGAAAATTTAAATATAAATTTTTTATATATAAAAAAATATTAATTATTTTTCTTATAAAGTTAATTAGGTTTGATTCAAATTAGTTAAACATTCTATAATCGAAAATAATTACTAAAAGAAAAAAATACAACAAAAAATTAGTCCACCACTTAAGGAAGGGTGTGGAGATCGAATTCAAACCTAGGAAAAAAGTACAAATAAGCCCCTGATATTTGGACCTTAGTATAAGTTGGCCTTAAAAGTTTTTTTGGACTAAAATTACACTTAATGTCACAAAAGTTAAGTAAATCAGCCCCCTTTAACATTGCACCGTTTGTTTGCCATTATGTTGGAAGCCACGTGAAAAAGTAGGGCCATTTGGAAGCAGTGGGCGGTAATTTTCGCGCCTTTCCACAAAAAGCTTATATCTTCTTCACAATAACTCCAAGACGTTGCTTTTTTCATCTACCTGGTTTTTTTTTGTTTTTGCAAGAGATACAAACCCTAAATGTGAGAGAAATTACAAAGGCAACCAAGTTGGGCAAAGAGAGAATCATGGTTATTTGGGACCGAAAAGTGCATGTGAAAGTGGAAGACAGTGGCTGCAACATCAAAACATCAACTTAATTTGCTGCAAAAGGTTAGTACATGTGGGTCTAGTTGGGTTAATTTTTTATGGGTGTATTTGTTTGTTTGTGACACAAGAAGACATGCATTGTGATTTTATATTGACTGAATAAATAATTAGTATTAAAAAAATGAATATAAAATTGACAGATCTAGGGTTTACTTACATACCAGAAGCAATACCATTGCATGCATGTCATCGATTGGCTTTATATTTAAATGTGGAGAAATTTATTTTTTTGGTGCATGTAATTGAAGCAATTGTTGTGTATATTGTTTGTTGTTGCAGGATGGATAAAACAATAAATATAAATTTTAACTATGGGGGTCAGTGGGTTATAAATCCTAAACTTCAATATGTTGGTGGTGATGTTGATGTATTATATGATTTTGACCCCGACTATATGTGTTATGAAGATATTAAGTATAGATATATGCATGAATTAGATTTTAAGACTGTCAAGAACATCTTTGTGCTTGAACCGGGTAAAGACTTAGATAATGGGTTGTACTTGGTGCATGATGATGATTCAATTAGGAGGACTTTATATTATATCAGTCAATATACTTAGGGTTAGAGATTTGCAATTCTATTCTAATCACAAAGTAGATGAGCCTTTGTTTGCTCCTAAGATCTTACAAATTACTGGCCCTTCAAATGAGCAAGACCAACCTATGTTTAATAGCAATAATAAAGGGGGTAGTGAACAAGTAGGAGGGAGTGGGGAACCTACACAATGTAGCAGGGTAGGTGAAAACCTAGAATAGTGTTCCAATACTAGTACTAATCCTGACACAGCTGAGGTAGTTGAGGAAGTTAATACATATTATGTTGCACCAGATAGGTATGTTAGTGGAGAGTTAGGAGAAGAAGATGATGAATCTGATGATGAAATTGAATTATCGAGTGAAGATGAAGGAGAAGTTGATGTTCGAGAGGCAGGCAAGATATATAATGAAAGAGTTAGGTATGATGAAAATGATAGAAAGCCAAATTTTTTTTTTATAAGAATGAGTTTTTGTGATGCAAAAGAGGCTAAAGAAGTTATTGCTAGGTATGTTGTAGCAAGGGAAGTTAAGTTACAGTTGAATCATAATGAGAAATTAAGGATTAGGGCTAAGTATAAGAATCTAGGGAGCTGTCCCTTTGTTTTGTTTATCTTCGAAGATGGAAAAAATCCAGGTCTTGTTGTGAAAACCTATAAGCCTAACCATGCTTGTATGAGAAACTATACTACACCTTAAGCCTCTGCTACCTTTTTTGCTAAGTATTTCAAGGAGAAGATATATAGGAATCCTGCCTACAAAATTAAGGATACAAAAATAGATGCAGAGCTGTAATTGAGACTGAATATGCATCCATCTAAGTTGAAGATAGTAAATAATATGGTATTAAAAGAATTGGATGGGTCTTATATGGTTGAGTTTAGTTACTTAGAGGCATATGCATCTGCTCTTAAAAAGAGTAATCCTGTAACAAAGGTTGAAATTGAGTTGTGTAAAAATGCACTGCAAGAGGGAATAAGAGTCTTTAGAAGAATGTTTATATGTTTTGATGCATGCAAAAAAAAAAAAGATGAAAGGTAGGTTGTAGACCATTAATTGGTCTAAATGGGCGCTTTTTAAAAGGTGTATACAAGGGAAAATTATTGGCAGCTGTGGGGTTAGATGGGGATGGTAAGATATTTCCTATTGCTTGGGCAATAATTGACAAGGAAAATACAACAAATTGGGGTTAGTTTTTGGCTTGGCTTACACAAGAGCTTGAACTTGGAGAGGGGTCCACATTGACTATCATTTTAGATATGCAAAAGTTACGTTTTTCTAAGTTCATTTTCTTTATATGCATTGTAATATGATCTGAACTATTATATATGCTTTAATCGGCTTTTATGTTTTTTTTTTTTTTTATATATTGGTAGGGACTAGTGAATTCAGTAGCAAATTTGTTGCCCTAAGCTGAGCACAGATGGTGTGCTCGACATATCTTTTCAAACTGGTCCAAGAAGTATGGTGGTGGAGAACTTAGAAAAAGATTCTGGACTACTGCTTGGAGTACATATGAGGAGGAATTTAAGGACAACCTAGCAAAACTTGGTAAAGTCAGCAAGAAGGGTGCTGAGGCTCTTCTGCAATACCCCCCCCCCCATACAGTATGGTATAGCTTTTTGGTCTAGCTTGATAGCTTTTTGGTATAGCTTAACTACCTTGTTTATGTTGTTTTGATTCAAAATGAATATCAAACTGTCGATATCACTTTACATAATTCTTAAATGAATTAAGATTTTTCATTAACAGATTGTTTTTTATTATAAGTTTGCTTTCCATGCCAAATTAGTAGTATTCAGGAAACCATAAATTTGCACACACATGAACCATTTAATTAGTACCAATTTGCCATTTCATTACTTGCTCAATAAAACAGTTTACATATATGCACCTATAACTGCAATTGTATCAGCATTTCATTTTACTGCTAAACTATACATATATTAGCACAAAAAATAATAACAACCATGATATTACAACAATAAAATAAGCAACTTTTGCTGTTCCTTATTACATTCTGCTTCTCTTTTATTTCTTCCCCTTTTACAGTCTTTAATTTCCTCAGCTCCTCCCAAAGATTACCAATTTCTAACTAAATGCCATCATCTGCAAAACCCATATTTTCCCTTACCATCTCTTTTAATTGCTTATTACTTGTAACTAGTAATATTGTAACGCCTTCTCCAAAATCTCTTCCATTAATAAACATAATTAAAACGTTAATGATAATAAGATGTTACTTAGCAACTACATTACAATATCTGAAATACATTAAAACTTAATACAACTCCAGTTCATCCTTCCATTACATAACAATTTTAATATCATTCTCTTTTACTTCATTGACCACTGCACTGTCTTTTCCCCGCTGCTATCCCAACAGATATCAAGCACCTACACTGAAAATTTTTAAAACAAAAGAGTGTGAGTAATTTCAAAAGGAAATTACCCAGTGAGCAAATAAAATATATTTAAAACTTTATAAAAAGAAGACTCGTAAAGAGTATTTCTCTATTCTCAAATAATAAATATGCTTATCATTAATTAAGCACACTTAGATCATACTCTTAAAGTTATATTCTAAATCTTCCCTAGTCGGTCATTATTGTGGAAAAATAATGAATG
>CATIWO010296409.1:0-16005 GCA_949673435.1 Macaranga tanarius
CCGAAATTTTTAATCTCCGAACTGTCCCGAACCGAAAATTTGGAGCAATTCCGGAGCTTTGATTTTTAAATCTCCGATAGTATGGAGCAATTCCGGAGAATTGCATTCTCCGAACCGAACCGGACCGTGCTCACCCCTACTATTTACATATTCCAAACTCTTTATTATAAAAATATAACCGAATAATTAAATAGACTCTTTACGTTTTATAGGGATAATTACAATTACCCCCTTGAGGTTAGACCATAATTATTACTTCATCCCTCTATTTTTAAAAATAACTAAAAACCCCCCTCATTTTTAGTTTCGTCAAACAATTTTCTCCTTCGTTGAAAAAAGTGAGAATATTCTTGGAATATACTATTAGTCAAAGGTCAATATGTCAATAATTACAAAAAATTCCAAAAATACCCTTACACTTTACAAATTTGAACTTAATTTAATTAAAATTAAAATTTACATATATTCTTAAAAATATAATGTAAATATGTATATAATTTTTTACAAATATTCTTAAAAATAAAATGCAAATTCCTATATAATTTTTTATAAATATTTTTTAAAATAAAATACAAATACCTATATAATTTGATATTTGGTTAAAAATTTTAAGCAGTAAATTCACTATTTTATTAACCAGCCTTCATTTACATCGACAAAACTATTCATCAATTTGTTGGAATTGTAATTTTTTTAACATAATTAAATAATAATTTAAAATTTCTATTATTTTAATATTATAATAGAGTAAAAAAGTGCTTGATTTAAAAAAAAAAAGAAAAAAAAAATCAAACACAGTATAATATTATAAATTTAGTCATATTTTTATGTTATTTAAATTTTTTAAAGGGAAAATTTTTTTGTTGATATTATAATTTTTAATTTAATTAAATTATAGCTTAAAATTATTATTATTATTTAATATATAATAGTGTGAAAGAGGTAAATGAATTTTTTTTTTCAAAAAATTGCAAATAAGAACTTAAATAAGTATTATAGAATGTTATATATCTAATAAAATTAGATTAAATATATTTTTTATTTAATTTAATTTTTTCAATGAGGAGAAAATTTTGTGTTCAAGTTATGTTTTTAATGTAATTGGATTTAATTTAATTAATTAAATTCATTTTTTTTTATTATTTTTACTATTAGAATAGCACGTATAAAAGAAAAAATAAATGATTTTTTTAAATGAAAAATTTAATCAAATATGGTATATTATTATAAATATAATTAGATATGGAGGGTAAATATGTAATACTCGCCCTTTAGCATACATGTGTGTGATGTAAGTATTGCATTTATGCAAAAAGAGTTAGTAGATTTTATTTAAGTTTAAGTATGGGTATAAATGTAGAGAGGGACCAAATTAGAAGGCAAGTTTGGAGTTAGTTGTAGCAATAAAAAGTTAAGAAGGGTATTGTGCAATATGCTTATTGTATCAAGGAGTTTTATGGATATTTTGGGGATTTGTGTGAATATTTAATTAGAAGATATTATTATGGTTATTATTATATTAGTATTATTATTGATGTTAAGAGATATATATGTATTTAATATGTAATTATGTTATGAAGACTTTAGGGTCATTTAGAGAGTTTTGATTGGCCAATAATATATATATATATTTAATTGTTAGTGAGTGTGTGTGTGTAAGTGGGATTTGTAGAGAAATTTGTGAAGAAGAAGATAGGTTCTTGGAGGGTTTTGGAGAGGTTTTGATCTTGTTTGAGCTAACTTTTGGAAGGTATTAGGAAGTCTTTTGGCCATTGAAGTCAAATTGGTAAGCTTACTTGTGTAATTGATTGAATTTAGTTGAATTTTTATAAGTTGAAATTTCGGGTATGTTTTGCTCTATTTTTTAGTCTTTTTATTTGTGCCATATCTTGAGCTATACAACTCTGAATTGAGCAAGGTTGGACTCCTTGGAAACTTCAGAGAGTCCTCTTTAATTTTCGTGTTTTGAGTTTTGATTGAATTTGTGGTTATAAGAGTCAATTAGGGCTAGACATTTTATTGCTCCCTATATGCCTTGTTTTGCTATATTTTGGCCAAATGGATTCTAAAATCCATAATTAATTCCACACTTGACCAAATTAAGTAATTTCAATTGGAATTGGAAGTAGACACATAATCCTAGCTTTAGTAGTAATTTGGGGGGCTATTGGATTTGTGTGTGTGTATTTAAGTCACATTGAATTTAGAGCAATTAATTACACTTTGTGTATGTGGAATGAATTGTAATGTTTACTTATTGGAAATTGTTATATGGTGGTGTGTAGGAGCTGAAAGAGAAAGAGGAGACCTTACTCATTAAGGGGGAAGTTTTACTTATGGAGGAGTTGAAGCTTTAAGATAAGTAATTGTTAATATAATGCTTACATATATTAATTCTCTCGTAATTATAATTGTTATCTATATTTGATTGTGTGTGTGTGTCATTGATTATGGAAAGAATGGGTTATATAAGTATACAATGTTTGTGGTGAATTATGAATTGTGATTTCACCATGTGGTTGGATGTGAAATGAATATTGAATTGTGATGGTGAAAAATATATGTATAATGATTTTTGTGAGGTATGTGAGGAAAATGTGTGTGTGTGGAGATTGAGCTCCACGATCTGAGATTGAGCTGGGCAGAGAGTCTCAGATGTAGCCATTCATATGAAATGTATATGTATACGTATGAGATCTGAGACTGAGCTGGGCAGAGAGTCTCAGGAATGGCCACTAGTGAAATGAATGTGGAAATATGAATTATGTGAGGAATAAAGTAAATGATAAATGTGTGCTTTGCATGTGGAACGTGTGAGGATAACTAACTTAGATAACATGCACACACAGGCTGAGACACGGACGTGTCTCAAACCATGTGTCAAGACACGGGTATGTTAAAGGTAGTAATTTTATCCAGAGAGGTACACAGGCAAAGACATAGGCATGTCCTTAGCTGTGTATGAATGTCAAATTTTGAACACAGGCTGAGACACAAATGTGACCATGTGTCAAGACACGGGCATGTTAAAGGTAGAAATTTTGTCCAGAGAGGTACACAGGCAAAGACACAGGCATGTCCTTAGATGTGTATGAATGTCAAATTTTGGACAGTGAGGTACATGAGTCGAAACACGGCCGTGTACCAGACTATATTCTGACTATGAATTTTGGCTAGTAGAATACACAGGGAGAGACACGCCCGTGTAGTCCATATTTTAGTTAATTAAGTTAATTTCTCTTAATTAGTTCTTGAGAAGTTTTATATGGGTCATTGTATTACTAATCGCTTATTGAGTCGCAAGCTTATTCCTTTATAATTGTGGTTTTTAGGTGTTAATTAGCTTAGCTTGAAGTTTTATTTTGGATAAAGCTTGAAGCATGATTAGTGGTGAGCTCAGGTGGGACAACACCGTGCTTGATTATCAACTTTTTCATCCACATGAGCATATCATCATTTTGGCATTAAGAATTTTTGTAATGTAATTATTATACCTTTATATACATATGTATAATTTATGTATTATATTCAAACCTATACTTATATATATAATTATATTTTTACCAAAATTTTAATATTGCCACATGTATGATTCTGAATTGAGCACTTGTATGTGGCACCTGGAGGGTGTTACATTAAGTGGTATCAGAGTGGGGATTAGATTTCCTCGGGATACGAAACATGTTGCATTCATGACATCTTATGCATTAGTTTTTAGAAAACATGAAGTGATGTGCGTTGCATATCTCAGGATGGATGAATGTCAAGTACTTTGAGTTGACCCCGAAGAGTTGTCAGAGTTAGTTCATGGCCCTGAATAAGCTCAACCTCAACCCCAAGTTCCTCCACCTGCTGCATATCCTTTTATGCAGGAATTTATGTAGATGATGAGGACTATGGGACAACCCCCTGTAGGGAATGTGGTAGATGAGACTTATGAGAGGATAAGGAAGTAAGGTGCAAAAGCCTTTGCGGGTACCACTGATCCCGCAGTTGCTGAAGAATGGCTAAAGGGCACTGAGAGAATTCTTAATCTGTTTGAGTACACTACCGAGAAGAAGGTGAGCTATATTGTTTCCCTATTTGAGCAAGATGCTCTTGATTGGTAGAAAATGATACCGGGAAGTAAGAATGTGCCGATGATGCTAACTTAGGAAGAATTTTTGAGAGATTTTACGGAGAAATTTACACCGGTAGTGTACCAAGACAGGAAGAAGATTGAGTTCCTGGAATTAAAGCAGAATGATCTATCCGTTGCCGACTATAAAGTACAATTTATGAGATTATCGAGGTATGCTTCGGAAGAAATTACCACTAAGGAGTTAAAAAGGAATAAGTTTTAAAGGGGTTTAAGTTTGGAGATTCGGGAGAAGATGACCATAAAGCCTCTAACATATAGAGAGGTATTAGAGACTGCTTTGCGGGCTAAAGAAATGATTATTGAAAGGAATAAAATTGAGGCCAAAAAGAAAAAGACCACTGGCTCATTCTCTGCTCCAACTCGAACTAGTGGCAGTGGCAGTTCATCCTATAGAGGCTCCAGTTTTTAAAGGGGCAACTTCAGAGGACAAAGTATGAGTCGATCTAGTTAGTATAGAGGAGGATATTTTGGCCAGGGATTTAGAAGATTTGATGGCCGAAGAGGGCAAGGAAGATCAATGAGTGGCTCATCAACCCCAATGTGTAATAGATGTGGAAGATATCATATGGGTGAATACTGGAACTCGAGACCCGGTGCATGTTTTCATTATGGAAAGTATAGCCACTTATCAAAGATTATCCGGTGAAAAAATGTAGAGAAAGATCTCATATGACAGTTCAAAGCAGTGCCGAAGAGAATATATCTACTACTAGTAGAGGAAGAGGTCGAGGTAGTAAAGGAAGTGGAGCTGGCACTTCAAGCTAAGCAGGATCTATTGGACCATCTCAAGGCCAAGTGAGGGTTTACACCATCATCAAATAAGAAGCTCCTGTAGCTCCAGATATAGTCACTCGTATATTCCCTATCTTTGACCATGATGCAATTATTTTAATAGATCCAGGATTTACTTGCTCATTTGTGTCACATGAGTTTGTATTGAGGGTGAAAGGAAAGATTGAGCCCTTAGAATATAATTTATGTGTTTCTATGTCTGTTGGGGGTATTGTAGTAGTTAATTCAGTTATGAGAGCATGTCCTCTGGTAGTTAGTGATGATTATAAAAAATACTTATTTTGAGCACTCCATTTTATTGCATACTAGGTTTAGTAGTTGCTTGTTTAGTTAGTTTTTAGTTGATTTAATTAGTTTTGTTATTTTATTTTAAAGTATTTAGGATTTAGTTATTTTAATGTTAAATAGATAATCTTTGTTAAGTTTTATTGGTATAATGCATTTGGGATAAGATGGAGACCAAAATTGAAGATGAGATAAGATTGGAGATCATATTTGAAGGCTATCCTTACTTCAGGTCTGCACGCTCATGCTATATTCGTGCACGGCCGTGCCTGAGTCTTGAGAAAAGCAAGATATAGGGGTGCACGGCCATGCTAAAATCGAGCATGCCCATGCCTGTCTCTGAGTGATTTAGAGTTCATATGCTGCACGCTCGTGTCAACTTCATGCGCACCTATGCATAGCTGATGTGGCAGTTAATCAGAAGTAAATTTGAAGCTGAAGTTTAGTTAGGATTGAGCTTATCTTTTAGCTCTTGGTTAGATAGAGTTTAAAGGATTTCAGATGACCTTTCTCACTAGGTCTATAGGTCTATAAATAGAATCATTTTAATTTTCATTAGAGATTGTTCTTGTTTTGGTTTTCAATTCTTTTTGATTCAGAATACATTTTTATTCTGTTTTGTTTTAGTTCATAGTAGAGAAGATACTTAGCTTGAAGTTAGAAGAACAAGGCTTCCTTACATAATTTGGAAGGGAGTTTTTCTTGTATCAACTCTTTTATTTATTCATTATGTTTGGAATTGTTTTCATTTCTCCATTGTTTTCTTTTCTTTTTAATATGAGTGGCTAGATTCCTTTTTAGGGTTCTTATTCTGAATTAACCATACGCTTATTGTGATTAATGTTAGGTTGCTAGATCTAATTCATTAGTTATTGTTGTAGTTAATGTCATTTTAGGACTGATCACCCTAAGATTGAATTAATACTATATACTTAATCAAGAGATAGGTTCTATAGGATTAGGCAATGACCTATTAATTACTTAATTAGTTAAGAGGCAGTTAAGTGATTAGTATTGATTAAAAAGTTGTCTTTAAAATTGGATTTAAAAGACATTAGGTTGGTGAGAGCTAGTAAACTTAGTGTTAATTAATTCTGAAAGGAAAACCTATGGTTTCTAAAATCCCTTCAAAATGAATTAGGAATAGCATAGACCTAGTTGGTTAATCAATCTTTTGAAATGGTCTAATTGAGAATAAGAACTCTAGCTTTTAATATTTGTTTAAATTTGAATTTTTTCTTTATTTTGATTTAGTTTTAATTCTTAAAGAATCCAAACTCTATTTCGATATCTAAAAAAATGAACATAGTTAGTATTTCAGTATTCAATTTACAATCTTTGTGGGACGATATCTTTATTACTACTTAATACGATTCTGTGCACTTGCAAATTTGTACTCATCAAGTTTTTAGTGTCGTTGCTAGGGATTGGCATAATTGATATTGTTAAAAAAAATTTATTACTTGATTTAGACGTTATTTTTAATTTTAGTTCGGATTGTGGTATTGCAGGAATTTATGTTGGTTGATGCATATCACATGAAGTGCAAGCAAATAAGGACTTTTGTTGATACCATTTGATTTGGAGTTAGAGAAGACAGTTTGTGAGAAAAAGAAACAAATAATAAGACGGTTCGTAAGAAAAAGAAACAAAAAATTATATCAAGACAATCACCAAGCAAAATGGACTTAGGGGATGACGAAAGGAATGACCCACCGAGGCAATAAGTTCTTCAAAATCCTCAGAATAGTCAGAGAACCATGCGAGATTTCGTGAGTCCTAATGTACAAGGTGATCAAACACCAATTGTAAGGCCGACGGTAGTAGCAAACAACTATATAATCAAGCCGGCAATTATTCAGATGATCTAAAATTCACCATTCAATGGGCTACCATATAAGGATCCATTTGGTCATATGTCTCGATTCTTGGAGTATTGTTCTACCTACAAGATGAATGGAGTACAGCCTGATGCAATCCGGTTGATTCTCTTTCCATTTTCTCTTATGGATAGAGCAAAGAGATGGTTTACAAGTTTGCCATCGAACTGCATCAACACTTGGCAAGAGCTCTACACAACTTTCTTCAACAAATACTTACCACCTATAAAGGTGTTAAGGATCAGAAATGAGATTAACTCTTTATTCTAAAGAGATGATGAAACATTTTATAAGTGTTGGGAAAGATTCAAAGAACTTCAGGAACAATACCCGCCTCAATTGATTTCTACATGGGATTTGGTGTAATCATTTTACAAAGGAGTAAATCATGCGGTTAGAGTCAACATTGATGCAGCAGCTAGAAGTACTATCATATCAAAGACACTAGAAGATGCCTTGGATCTATTTGAAGAAATGGCAAATACACAAAGTTTGTGGTATAATGAAAGGACCATTACAAAGAAGGTTGGAGCAATAAAAGTGGACAATTTTACCATATTGAATTTAAAGCTTGATGCTCTGATAAAAAAGATGGACAAAGTGAATGTGAATGCAGTATCTACATTGTCTTCCTCTTGTGAACTATATTAAGGAGGTCATCCTATAATTGAATGTCAATTGATGCAAGGAATGTCTACAGAGGGTGTCAACTATGTGGGCAACTTCAACGGACCTCAAAACTAAGTCTATGGTAACACTTACAATCCTAGTTGTAGGAATCATCCAAATCTCTCTTGGAGCAATCAAAGAAATAATCAGTGGAGACCACAAGCACTACCAGGATTTGGAGGTCAGAATGCACAACAACCTCAACCTCAATTTCATCAAGATAAAAGTTCATCCTCTGGAACTTCAATGGAGAGTAAGATGGAGAAATTCATGGATGTAATGTCAATTAAGATGAGTCAGCAAGACGAAGCTCAAAAGAGGATGGAGCAAATAATTCGAAATCATTCTTCTTCTATTCAGAATCTAGAAGTGCAAATAGGGCAGCTAGCAAATTCCTTATCAACAAGGAATCAAGGTGCATTACCAAGCAATACGGAGAAAAATCCAAAGGAGTAAGTGAAAGCTATCACCTTGCAAAGTGGTACAGAGATTCAAATCCCTAAAGTAATAATAGAGTTTGAGGAAAAGAAGAAGGAAGGAGAGCAAAAGCAAGGAATTGAATGGGTTGAAGCATAAAAAGAACCAGAAGTGAAAGTAAAAGGTAAAGCTAAGCCAAAAACACAACCCATTCAACCTTATGAACCTCCAGTACCATACCCACAAAGGTTGAAGAAACAGGAGCATGATCAGCAGTTTGTAAAGTTCTTAGAAAGATTCAAGACACTCCACATCAATATGCCTTTGGTGGAATGCTTAGCTCAGATGCCAAAGTATGCAAAGTTCTTAAAGGAGTTAATTTCCAACAAGAATAAGTTACAGGAATTTAAGACAGTCACACTCACAAAGAAGTATAGTGCCATCATTTCTAATAAATTTCCTTTAAAAAGGAAGCAACTAGGGAGTCTTACTATTCCATGTTCTATTGGAAGTTTATCATTTCAAAAATCTTTATGTGATTTAGGTGCTTCTATTAACCTTATGCTATTGTGGGAAATTGGGACTTAGAGAAGCAAGACCAATAAATATCCACTTGTAACTAGCAGATAGGACAGTAAAAAAACCAGAGGGCATAGTAGAAGATATACTAGTAAGGGCTAGAAAATTTATTTTTTTGGTGAACTTTATCGTTCTTAACTTTGAAGAAGATGAAGATATTCCATTGATCCTTGGTATGCCCTTCCTCTATACTGCCAAGGCAATAATTAACGTTTATGATGGAATACTAACTCCAAGAGTAGGTGAGAAAAGTTGTAAGTTCAATATCTATCAAGGTATAAAACATTCTTCTGATAGTGATTTGTGCTTTAGAGTTGATATTTTGGATGAATGTGTGATTGAAATCCAACAAAGGAGGTTAGCAAATTGCAAATGAATTGGAGTATATTGAGAAGTGTATGTAGGTATAAACACCCCAATATGAAGATTACCTTAAACACTAAACTCATTTTTTCCAAATTCAATTACCAAACACTGAACCTACATCACCATTAAACATTAAACCACCGAATGTAGATTTGAAACCTTTACCTCAATATTTGAGGTATACTTTTCTTAGAGAGAACCAAACTTTGCCTATGATTGTATCTTCTAAACTCACCCAAGACCAAAAAGACTTACTTGTAAGGATGCTCAAGAGGAGAATAAGAGTAATTAGTTGGCAAATTTTGAATATAAAAGGGATAAGTCCATCTTATTGCATGCACAAAATTTTAATGGAAGATGGATACAAGCCAACCATTGAAAGGCAAAGAAGGCTCAACCTGAACATACAAGAAGTGGTGAAGAAAGAGGTGGTTAAACTACTAGATGCTGGGATCATATACCTAATTTCAGATAGTTCATGGGTAAGCCCTATCCAGTGTGTACTAAAGAAAGGAGGCATGACCATGGTGGAAAATGAAGAAGGCAAGCAAATTTCTACAAGAGTGGTGAATGGATGGAGAGTGTGCATTGACTACAGGAAATTGAATTCAGCTACAAGGAAGGATCATTTTCCACTACCGTTCATTGATCAAATGTTGAAGAGGATATCAAGACATACTTTTTACTACTTCCTAGATGGTTATTCAGGCTACAATCAGATAGCAATTGCTCCACGAAATAAAGAGAAAATGACATTTACATGTCCTTATGACACATTTGCATATAGAAAGATGTCATTTGGATTATGTAATACTCCAGCAACCTTTTAAAGGTGCATGATGGCCATATTCTTAGATTTGGTAGAAGAAATTATGGATGTGTTAATTGATGATTTCTCAGTCTATAGCAGCTCTTTTGAAAGATGTTTAGAGAATTTGGAACAAGTTCTTATAAGGTGTAAAGAGACAAACCTAGTGCTGAATTGGAAAAAGTGTCATTTTATGGTGGAGGAAGGAATCGTTCTTAGACATAAAATTTCAGCACAAGGTATTGAAGTGGACAAAGCAAAAGTGAAGACTATTGAAAAGCTTTAATACCTAATAAACGTTAAAGGAATTTGAAGTTTCCTATGCCATGTAGGATTCTATCGGCTGTTTATCCAGGATTTCTCAAAAATCTCTAAACCTCTTTGTAAATTACTTAAGAAATATTCTTCTTTTGACTTTACTAATAATTGCAAATTGGCTTTTGATAGGTTGAAAGAAGCATTGATATCAGCTCATATAGTTGTTTCACCAGATAAGAATTTTATATTCGAATTGATGTGCGATGCAAGTGATCATGCAATAGGAGCTGTACTTGGCCAAAAGAAGGAGAATAAACTTCATGCCATTTACTATGCAAGTTGAACCTTAAATGATGCACAACTTAACTATGCCATAACCGAGAAGGAGATGCTAGCAGTAATTTTTGCTTTTGATCAATTTTGATTTTACTTACTTGGTTCTAAAGTTATTGTGTATACAAATCATGTAGCATTGAAGTACCTCTTGAACAAAAAGGACTCAAAGCCAAGACTCATATGATGGGTGATGCTTCTATAAGAATTTGACATTGAGATCAAAGATAAGAAGGGATTAGAGAACATAGTAGTTGATCATCTTTCAAGATTATAGTTGGAGCAAGATAGAGATGAGGAGGAAGAACCTATTCAGGAGCTATTTTCAGACGAGATGTTGTTAGCAATCACAAATTTAAATGCACTATAGTTTGCTGACATAGCTAACTTTGTCTCAAGTAAAAAGTTTCCAAAAAAAATCAATAGTCAACAGAAGAAGAAGCTTATTTATGACTCTAAGTTCTATTTGTGGGATGATCCTTATCTTTGGAAGCTATGCGGTGATGACATGATAAGAAGATGTGTAGGAGATGAAGAAACCAGTTTAATATTGCAACATTGTCACGGAATGGTTAGTGGAGGTCATTTTGGTCCACAAAGAACCGCTGTTAAGTTCTTAAAGCAGGGTTCTATTGGCCTACACTCTTTCATGATGTTAGAAAGTGTGTACTCAATTGCGATGCATGTCAAAGAAGTGGAAACATTTCTAAAAAAGATGAAATGCTTCAAGCTGGAATTCTAGAGGTAGAGATATTTGATTTATGGGGCATAAATTTTATGGGGCCATTTCCTATATCAAATGGAAATAAGTACATACTTATTTGTGTAGATTATGTATCCAAATGGGTGGAAGCACAAGCATGTATAGTAAATGATGCAAAAGTGATTTGCAAATTTTTGCTAGGTTTGGGATGCCTCGAGCTATTATAAGTGATGGTGGATCACATTTCTGTAATAGAAATATTGCTAACTCATTATGGGATAAAACACAAGATAGCCACTCCATACCATCCCTAGACAAGTGGACAAGTGGATGTAAGTAATAGAGAATTGAAACGGATTCTTGAAAGGACAGTGAGTAAGTCAAGAAAAGAATGGGCAAGGAAGTTAGATGATGCTTTGTGGGCATATCGAATAACATATAAGACACCTATTGGAATGTCTCCATATAGGTTAGTTTATGGAAAAGCATGTCACCTTCCTATCAAAATTGAATATAAGGCTTACTGGGCAATTAAGGCTTTGAATTACGATTGCAAGAAAGCTGAGGAAAAAAGACTTTTACAGTTGAGTGAATTGGAAGAGATAAGAGAGATGGCATATAAAAACTCTAGAATTTATAAAGAACGTACAAAGAAATGACATGATGCGAAGGTAAAGATTAAGAGTTTTCAAGAAGGAGACTAAGTGTTGATATTCAACTCTAGACTCAGATTATTTTCAGGAAAGCTCAAAAGTAGATAGTCGGGACCATTTATAGTGAGCCAAGTTTACCCTTATGGAGCTGTGGAAGTTTGCAACACTCAAGAAGAAAAGTTTAAAGTCAATGGGCAATGACTGAAAATTTACTATGGAGGCATATTAGAGAATTCTCGTCAATTGGCCGTTCTGTCTGATTCAACAGTATAAAGATCATAATGGTCTAAGCTCATAGACCTAAAAGAGCGCTTCTTGGGGGTACAACTAAGTTTTCATTTTTTATTTTTCTTGTTAATTCTTTTAGTCTTTAGTTTTACAATTTCTAATCATAAGTCCTTTAACTTTATTTTTCAAAGAAGAAGCATTGAAGGATGTAAGAAATTATAAGAGGAGGAGAGCCAAAATAGAAAAGGTAAGTATCTTTTATATGGGAATAAAATTTATGATTATTATAAGTATGTATGGGTGATTCTAATATGTATTGTGTGAATGTATATGTTGCACACCCACGCGACCTGGTCAAGCAAGAAGAGAAAAATAAAACCTTAGGACCAGGCATGGCCCCACCACTTTCGCAAGTCCCAAGCTCTTTAATCAATTCCAACACCCTTTTTCTCTTCCCAATTCATAATTCTCTCTTTTCAAAACTATAACCCTCTCTATATAAACCTCTTTTCCATTCTTTTCTCTCCACACTCTCAAATCATTTTCTCATCTTCCTCTCAAATTTCTCAAGCACAACTTCCTCTCTTTCACATTTTCTATACACTTTCAAAATTTTCTTCTCCATCTTCTTCCCAAGTTCAAAATTTTTGAGTAATACTTCCCCTCTTTTTCAAATACTCCATACTAACCATAGAAAGAGAACCAAAAAGGAAGACAATTGCCCAAAGGAAATCAATGAGACATGGGGGAAGCTCTCACAATCCCAATCAAGAAGAAGAAAGAATGGTAAGACCATATCCACCCAATATTCAATTTAGGCATGAGGGGCACAGAAATAAGTTTAATCAATTGATGGCTAGGAAATTTATGCCTATGAGATATTTGAGTGCTTCTGCACTACAAAAGGTAGGTTTGTTAGATAGTGTTAATATGTATGTCAATAGGATGGGTTGGGAGGCTTTTGTGATTATGAAACACCCTACCGATGTGATACCCACATGTGAATTTCTTTCCTCTTTTCAATTTGATGAACATGAAGCTATGCTAAATTTTAGGCTAGGCAACCAAGATTATAGCATTGGCCTATTTGAACTTAATGATGTATTTCACTTTCCAAAAGACTAAGATGCTATGGTTGATTTTGATAGAGATGTATTTTGGAAAAAAATCACAGGCCGAAGACATGGTATGTATGAGCCTAGGTTAGCCAATGAATCCAAAATTTGATCACCGGCTTTGTGATATTTTTATCGACTCATGTCACACTCATTGTTTCCTAGGAAAGAACGAGACTCGGTAGTCATTACAATGGAATTAAATGTTTTATATTGCATGATTAACAATCGTAAGCTGGATATATGTCATGTAATAGTAAAGAAATTCAAAGATGTGGCGAACAAAAGGACGGGGGCAATTAAGTTAGGTGGATTGATGCTTAGCATCGCCAATTATTTGGGCTTTGATATCGATAATATGCCCTTCGACAAACTACCGGATAATTCTCTCATCGATCTTCATATGATGAAAGCTATAGGTATGATTGAAATAGGATGAAATGGGGTGCCTATACTCATTGAGAAGCAACCACCATAACAAGCAATGAAGATGAAGAAGAGGAAGAAAGAGATTTTATCAAGTAATGCAACGCCTAGACAATTTGGAGCTCCAAGTAGGTGTGATTGATTCTAATGTGGGGGAACTTACCTCAATGGCACAAAATATGAACACAAACATAAACATGATCAATCATAACCTCATGACATATTTTCAAGCTCAAAACTTCTTTCCACCTCCATTCCCTCCACATGATCAAAGGCCAAATCCATAAAGATTCAAGAACTTGTATTTGGAAAATTGTGTTTTCTATTTGTTTATTTTATTGTTTGTTTCGCTTTAGTCTTATGTTTGATTTAGTTTTTTGTACTTTATTTTCATTTCGTACCTTTGTAATTTCAAGTTATCTTTAATGATATTGATGTGTTTTAGTTCATTTCATTCCTGTTCATTTAAATTGTGTACAGTATAGGCATTATAATTAGTTTAAAGTTTGGTAATGTATCCTTCTTGTAATAATAAACAACTAGCATTTACCAAATTTTAGACTGAGACACGGCTGTGTCACTTTGGTGCACAGCCGCGCTTGCTTTAAAGTTATGACAGTTAAAAATTTCCCAAAGTAGGCACGGCCGCGCCACCTGATGTCTGTTTCACTCGAAAAATTTCTCAAACCAGGCACGACCGTGCCACTTTCGTGCATGGTCGTGCCACTGCACCACATCAGCATCCGAAATTTTTTAATTTTTTTCGCAATATGGACATTGCATAATTTAAGTGTGGGGGAGGAAAACATCAATTTTTCAATTTGTTTTTTTATTTTACTTTAGAATTTGCATTTCTTTTAAATTCCTTTTCTTATTAGGAGTTTTAGATGTCTCTTTTTAATTAAATTTATCTTTTCAATGTAGGATTAGGAGATAAGTTGTTTAGTCCTTGTAAACTTCAAATTTTGTTCTTCTATTTATAGGCATTGGATTGTTTTAGTTCTCAAAACTTCTACATTCTCTACACTTTTCTTTTAATCAAATTCTCTATATTTATTTTCTTTGCAATTATTTATCTTGCTACCTAATGAGTTCAAATAGTATGTATAACAATAGCCGAAATTCCAATGCAAAAGGGAAGGTACCAATGGAGATAAGACCTAAGCCAATGAATCTCAAAGATAAGTATGATGCCTTTTTCCCTATTCTCTCGGATGAAAAAGGTAAAAGATTTTGTTCTCTTAGCAAAAGAAACATATGCATGCCTAAATATTTTAATAATCAAGCCTTGAAATAAATTGGAATGCATGGTTTTATGAATGTTTTGTGCAAAAAGCTAGGCTAGTATAAGTTGCAAACAGTACAATATGATGTGTTCTTAGAATTGACTATTGAATTCTAAACTACTTTGAAAATCAAAGATGAAGAGCAAAGAATTTTTTTATATAGATTCTTTAGAAAAGATTATGATTTTAACTATGAACTCATGATTGAAATTTTTGGTCTTACCGAAGGAGGTATTTGTCAACCTCCTCCCGAATTTAACATGAGTCAGTTTTGGTTTGAAATTATAAAAAGGAATAGAATAAATCATGGAGATACATTGGTTAGTGGTCTAATTAATAGTCGCTCATATTTATTGATGCACAAATTCATGGTATATACTATTTTTGGTAGGAAAGATAGCACTAAGGTTACACCCGAAGAATTATTCTTAATATAGTATATATATACTGAACATAGGGTAAATAGTGCATCTCTTATATTTCATTTGATGTGGCGTGTTGTGCAGGGAAGGAAAACATTGATGTCTATGGACCACATTATCACGGGCTTGGCCATGCACTTTGTACCAAAAAAACTCACTCTATTTGAACCACTAGAACGTGAGATCTTTGATGTAAATTTTTAAGTCAGAGTTGAGATCATCACAAATTTGGGAAGGCTAGAGGATGCAGATAATCGAAGATGCTATCAGCTGCGTCAAAGTGCCTTGAGACATGGAGATGTTCCTCTTCCAAAGGTGGTAGAAAATTTTAATGATGTCAGTGAAGAGGAGAAGAAGATGTCAAACCTCAAATAGCTCATGAGAATACAAGAGTAAATAAGAAGGATGGTAAGGCCAAAGCAAGGAAAAAGAGTAGAGCAGCGAAAAGCAAGAGATTTGAGGAAAGTATTGAGAAAATTGAAAAGAAGATAGAAGATACAACAAATCGAACTGATCAAAGGGTTGGTCATATGATTATGGATGTGATCACCAAATTTGAAGTTTATGAGACTATACGAGATGCAAGGATGGATAATTTGATGGCTAAAGTAGAGGAGCTGAAATAATTGATCTCTCAAAATAAA
>CATIWO010296416.1:0-10411 GCA_949673435.1 Macaranga tanarius
ATTATTTAATTAGCTACAACTTGAGTCTCTCACACTCAAGTCACATGCAATACTATAGCTTGAGTGTCTCATACTCAAGCTATATGCATGGCTTAGCTTTATTATGAGTGGGAGGTGTTTGGTTGCTTGGATAACTTTAACCTTGATATCCATTAACACTTATTGGATATGGGCTAAGGCTATAGGCACATGGGCTTCTCTACACACTTAGAGAAGGCCCACCCATACCTATCCAATAATTGGGCTCATTTAAAACTCTTTTAAATGAAGCCCATACACAAGTCCATTTATAAATGAGCTAGGTCCATCTCATGGGCCATATTGAACATGTGGGTTTATTTAAACACTTTAAATAAAGCCCAAGCATAAGTCTATAATGTCAATAAGCTAAGTCCATCTCATGGTCCATATTGAAAAACATTATAAGGCATATATTAATTTAGTCCTTGAACTTAATATCATAAATTAAATCATGTCCAAATTAATATTTATTCAAATTTAGATTTCGGGATATGTTAGATCCCCGCATACGTGCAAATCCAATTCAATTAATTTAATTAATTAATTAAACTCTTTAATTAATAATCAAATTAATATAAGTGTTCCAAGTACAACTTTTATGTGTGTGACTTACTAGGTTCAAGTTTAAGTGGTAATGGGAAATAATTTTAACACTTAATATCATGGAAACACCTTTCCATACTAAATGTGAAAATCCCAATTAATCACATTTAGTTCCCATAAGTCGTAAGTGACTCCTAATATAGATATCACGATTACCCAATTAGAAATGAATGCTTTATATAGATCCACAAGAACCATTAAACACAATCACCGTTCACTAAATGTCCCTTCATTACAAGATCCCTATATTGGCTAGAGTCACGATTTAGTCAAACTCTAATTTGCCTCAATCATATGTCCTCATCTTAAGTTCAATTCTCGATAAAACATGAATTCTACTAGAAAGTCTTTTCTAGCACCGAAACACTTTTTGGGTAAGTCAAGTTTGACCTAGCAAGGTACTTATTCATCAAGAATAACTTAGATAGCATAGGATCTTATCCCGGTTCACTCCAGGTAATGAATTCCATCTTGGCCGATCACCCATCCCTACATATAACCAACTGGAGCCACCACACGCCATATTCCGACACATGGCTAGCACAGGTATGTAAGCGGTAACAAACTCTAACCAACCATATGTGGACGACCGTGTCGCCTCATGTCAAAGGACTATATGCACCATTATGTCCAAGATTATGATTGTTGACTTAAGTGAATATCCATACAATCACAAAACTTACGTCACTGTTCGATCCACTAATGACATGAGTATCCACATGTCTATTATGATATCTCATATCAAGTAATATGAGACTTACTACCTCCCACTATCGATATCATATACCTATCAAGGAAAATAGACAGAGGTGATAGTCTAGGGATTAATACTACCAAGTATTAATCCAATGACCACGAACGTTTATAGTACATGTATTAAATAAGTTTGTTACTTATATTATCAACTCTTGATAATAAATTTATCTAACATTGTACTAAGGGTAAATATTCAAATAAACAAACACTTTAATCCAAATGAATATTTCATTGCCATAGGGATAAATATACAATATCTATATATATGAATGGCCACAGGGCACATCTATACTAACACTTATTTGCTGTTATTGGCCCATAGAGTATCCATACACCCATAATATCTCATTCTTAACAATAACATTACATGAATCTCTTAGCCCTCATGCACACCCCTATGTATCCATAGCCGATGCACACAAGTCCAAAACCATACAAGTTATTGCTCCAATGGAGAGCCTAGACCTAAATTTAGTTGGAAGATTTTTGGGTCATTATTAAGGTCTCACTTTGCACATTAGCCATTTTACAATATATGTATCTCATACATACATTGCATTCCAACATTCACAACATATATATCTCATACATACATTGCATGCCATCCATCTATATATATATCACATACATATATAGAATGCTTCGACATACATATCTCATATATACATTACATGGCATCTTACATCTATCTATATACATATCTCACACATATATAGCATGCTTCAACATATATATCACATATATACATTCAACATGCAATATGGATGCACAAATAAGGAGTGATCATGGGCCTTTCCTAATTCTATTCTAACTTTTAGAATAATTACATATGGGCCTAGCCCAAGAAAAGTCTTCATTCCGTGAGCCTCCTTAGCCTCCATCATCATGGGCTTTGCCTCCAAGGTTAAATGGGCTTCCAATTGAACTCTTCAATTTTCAAGTCATAACTCTTATGATGTACATTCAATCTTTGGCATAACATGGCAAAAAATTTACATGTTAATCCTATGCAATTAGATCCTAATTACATCAACATAATAATAAACTCAATTATTATTACAAACCAAAGATGTAAACTAAGTCTATGATCAATCCTTGCATGAATGACAAGCATACATTTAATAAAATTACAACTATTATGTGTTATTTAGTGTAGCAAGTCAAGCATACATGTGTATAATATTATCCAAGATTCATCTAGTGTGTTTTGTGCACAAAAGGGGCATTTCAAACAATTTGGACATCCCTGAACAAGACCTGGTACATGGCCATGTCTCTAGCCATGTCCCCTTTTCATTTTTAGGTAGAATGCAACATGGCTAGGGACATGGTCGTGTATAAACTGCACACTACCAAAAAACACACCAAAACACACTATTTAAAGTTGTAACACTTGCAATAAAGGCCACAACACTTGTACCCATTCAAATGATCAATTACAACACTTGTAATTCATATTTTTAGCATGCAAAACAACACTAAATGATCATAACACTTGCAACCATTAACATGCTTAATCACTATATTCACAACTCTTACAAATATCAATATGTATAATTATAACACTTGCAATTATCAATATTTTTAGCTTGTAAATCATATGATAGATGGATCTGATACCACTTAAAGAAAGCCATATTCAATTGGAGGGCCCTTACGCAACTTTTGTAGTGACAACCACTTTTACCTCAGAGATGGTTTTACGTGGCACCTCCCGACACTCCACAAACTTTGGCTTAGGTCATATTGGGGCAAGAGCCATGCTTCGTCATAGATCATATATGAGAACCCCCAATCATGAGAAAGGCTGGGTATGTGCAACCCAGAGCCTCTAACCATGCTCTGATACCACTTGAAGGAATGAGTGATCATGAAATAATCAAAAGTGTGGAATTTAAAAATTTTGATTGCATGCAACTCTTGCATTACACATGAACTACTTCCATGCCCATAGATCATATCACATAGAAAATACATAACTAAACATGCATCTAGGATAACATAATACATCAATAAACAACCAAGTCATGCATCCGCAATACAAGAATGAACAACTAAGGGTTTGGTAACACTTATAAAACTCCAAGTTGGTAGCATGCTTGATAAGCTTTGGTTGATGTTGATATACAAGCTCCAATCTCCTAAAATGTGAAACCTCTAGCTTAAAACACACAAGTTGTGCAAGGATGATCTTTAAGGATAGTGAAGATCCACCCACTCTTTTAATTTGACCGAAGAGCTTGTTAGAGCCATTCCAAGCTTGAATGTATGGAACAAAGATGCAACCCCAAATGGATGATGAATTTGTACTTGTATAACTCTTCTACACTAATGGCTTTAACTTGAAAGTACACAACTCTTGTGTATATTTGAATTCTCTACACTTGAAGAAGAAGAAGGAATAAGACACTCTCAATCCTTTTCTCTCATTTGTTAGAATATCAAATTACTATATAATGTGCAAATGGAGTTAGTTGGCTTAGTTGTCTCTACACACACCACTAACTATCAACTATAACCAATTTGATAATAGTTTGATAATAGCTTGAGTATCTCATACTCAAGCCACATGCAATGCAATAGCTTTAATGTATCTCATACTCAAGCCATATGCATTGCTATAGCTTGAGTGTCTCACACTCAAGCTACATGCATTTAATAGATTGAGTATCTCACACTCTATCTATATGCATAGAGTGGGTAGTGTTTGGTTATATGGATAACCTTAGCCTTGATATCATTAACTCTTAATAGATATGGGCTAAGGTCATGGCATATGGGCTTCTCTACACTTAGAGAAGGCCCCCTCCATACCAAACTAGACAACTTATAGGCTTATTTAAACTCTTTAAATAAAGCCCCATCATAAGTCCATTTCAAGTCCATCTTAATCAATATATATAGTCCATCTCATGGCCTATCTTAATCAATATACATGGTCCATGTCATGGCCCATCTTAAGAATGCATTTGGAGGTAAATATTAATCTAGTCCTTAAACTTAATATCACATATTAAATCAAGTCCAAATTAATATTTATTTAATTTCAATTAAGTCCCAATCTTTGAATTTAGATTTTGGGATATGCTAGATCCCTGCATACGCACAAATCCAATTCAATTAATTTAATGGATTTATTAAACTCTTTAATTAATAATCAAATTAATAATAATCTTCACAAGTGTAACATTTGTGTGTGTGACTTACTAAGTTCAAGTCTAAATGGCAATAGAAAATAATATTAACACTTAATAGTATAGAAATACCTTTCCATCCTAAATGTGAAAATCTCAATTAATCACATTTAGTTCCCATAAGTCATGAGTGACCCCTAACATAGATGTCACAATTACCCAATCAGAAATGAATGATTAATGTAGATCCACAAGAACCATAGAACACAATTACCATGCACTAAATGTCCCTTCATTACAAGATCCCGATATTGACTAGAGTCACAGTTTAGTCAAACTCTAATTGCCTCAATCATATGACATCATCTTAAGGTCAATTCTCAATAAAACATGACTTTTACTACAAACTCTTTCTAGCACCGAAACTCTCTTCAAGTAAGTCAAGTTTGACCTAGCTAGGTACTTATTCATCAAGAATAACTTAGATAGTATAGGATCTTATCCTGGTTCACTCCAAGTAATGAATTCCATCTTGGCCGATCACTCATCCTTACATATAACAAACTAGAGCCACCACTCGCCGTATACCCATGCGTGGCTAGCACAAGTATGCAAGCGATAACAAACTCTAACCAGCCATATATGGATGACCATGTTGCCTCAGGTCAAAGGACTATATACGCCATTATGTCCAAGATTGTGATTGTTAACCAAAGTGAATATCCATGCAATCACAAATCTTACGTCACATGTTCGATCCACCCATAACATGAGTATCCACGTGTCTATTCTGATATCTCATATCAAGTAGCATGAGACTCACTGCCTCCCACTATCGATATCATATACCAATCAAGGAAAATAGACAGAGGTGATAGTCTGGGGATTAATACTACCCTTATATTAATCCAACGACTATGAACATTTATAGCATATGTACCAAATGAGTTTGTCCCTCATATTATCAACTCTTGATAATAAACTCATTCAACATAATAATAAGGGTAAATATTCAAATAAAGTTAACACTTAATTTAAATGAATATTATATTGCCATAGGGATAAATATGTAATGTCTACATATAATAATAGCCCTAGGGCACATCTATACTAACAGCAGGCCTATACATTAGATAGCCCATTTAAATTTAATTTTGGGTTCTAGTCCATTTAAATTGTGTTTTAAAGTTGTATTTCTTTTATTCCATGAAAAGGGTTGTATAATTTCTCCTCCCTCCCATTCTTTATATGTGCTTTTAATTTTGGTTGTTTGGATTATTATTTTTTTTGTTTTATTATGAATTGTGGTGAATGATATGGATGTATGAATGTATAAACCATACCCAAGTTGCATGTAAATTGATTAATTGATGACTTGGGCTAAAATATAAAATTTGGAAATTGATTGAGGCCCATTTGTATGTAATTAAATGGATAATTAAATAATTAAAAATAATAAAACACAAAACACAAACGGAGGCCAATCGCAAGGTCGAGTGGGCTATTCAAAAGTCCATACCTAGTTTTCGGACCCAATCTCTGAGGATGGCTGCTGGGCTCCCTCCATGGGATCTAGTTGCTATAAAACTGTTCCCAATATCATGAAGGAGAAATTGAACCCAAACTAGTTCTACAGTTGTGGATGCTAAGGTATGGTACTCAACATCAGCACTAGATTGCGATACTGTAGGTTGCTTCTTTGAGCACCAAAATATGCAGTTATCTCCAAGGAAGACACAATAGCCTGTAGTACTTCATCTCATCGTGGGACAACTAGTCCAATTTGCATCACAAAAGCCATAAAGAGAGAGAGAGTACTATGTTTTACAAAAGAAATGCCAAAGTGAAGAGTACCTTTAAGATATCTAATGATACGTTTTACTGCTTTTATGTCTCCAACTGTAGGATTTTAAAGAGTTTGACATACTTTATTTACTGCTTGAACAATGTCGGGTCTAGTGTAAGTCAAGTATTATAAGGCACTGACTAAACTACGATACTTAATAGCATTAATAGGACCAGAATCTCTAGGTGTCACTTGAGACTTGAGAGCCATGGGCATGTTATAATGAGAGCTATCGAGTAATTTGGCTCTTTGGAAAAGTTCTTTATCATATTGACTTTGAGAGAGTGTAATTCCTTGTTGATTTCATTGAACTTCAATACCTAGAAAGAAATGCAGTTCCCTAAGTTCTTTAAGAGCAAATTCCATGCCAAGCTTTTTGATGAGTAGTTGAATGAATGGCTCATTATTTCCTATGAGCACAATATCATCCACATAAATAAGCATTTGTATAGTCATATAATCATTGAATAAAATAAAAAATGAAGGATCAGCAGTACTACAAATAAAACCAAGATGAAGCAAGTATTGAGACAATCTATTAAACTATGCTCTAGGAGCTTGTTTAAGCCCATAGGGTGATTTGTTTAGTTTGGACACAAAGTTAGCTTTTTGTGGATCATTAAAATCGGGAGGTTGCTCTATGTAAATAGTTTATTCAATGTATATATGAAGAAAGTCATTCTTGATGTCCAATTGTCTCATTTTCCAATTGGAAGTTATAGCAATGGCTAAGACAACTCAAATAGTAGTAACTTTAACCACAGGGCTGTAGGTTTCATTGTAGTTGAGTCCTTCAATTTGAGAGTAACCTTGAGCAATAAGCCGAGCTTTGTAATGTTCTATAGTGCCATCTTCCTTGAATTTGATTCTAAATATCCAGTTGGACCTAATAATGTTGGTATCAGGAGGTTTGGGAACTAATTGCCAAGTGTGATTTTCATGGAGTGCTTAAATTTGTTAGTCCATGGCATCTTTTTAATGAAGTAATTGAAGAGCAGCTTTATATAATTTTGGGACGTACACGTCACTGCAAGTGACAAGAGCAATATTATGTCTTTTAGTTCAAATTTGTTCAGTTGTTTGAGTGAGGTCTGGATCTATTTGAAGATTTTACCGTAGCTTTGCACGAGTGATCATAGAGTGACCTTTAGGATGTGAAGTGTCACATGCACTAGATAAATCAATAATTAACTGTCCACTTAAACCAGGGAAGTCATGAAATAAAGATGGAGGTTGAGCTTGATTTGAGATATCAATATTAGGCATATGATGGTTGAGATTAGAGGGAGAGCGAGCATCGTGGTTGAGACTGGAAGTGTTAGTGGGGTTTGATATTATATGTCTAATAGGTTGTTGAGGTCCTGTTGCCACATCATGTGTAGAATCATATGTATTGGTGGGAATTCAACTGCCTGACGATTGCGGAAGAAAAGAATTTTTATTGGTAGCTTGGTCCAATAAAGTATCGCCAGTTGTGCTTGCATGGGAAATTTCAGGGATGGAATGGCATGAATGGCCCTCTTGATTAAGGGCCTCTTGATTAATGGCAAGATTTTTAGATGTTAGGCTCTCAACATTTTGGTCTAAGTAATTAATTTCTTCAGCTTGTGAAGGAACAATGACAGTGTTGCTGTCATTAGCTAAGTCATGGCCACATTCTAAAGGACATGGAAGAGGCGTGTTCTGCTGCCTTTGCTCAACATGATGATCATTTGGAGGTTGACCTTTCTTAATGCAAGTAACCTGAAAATGTTTGATATTATTTAGAAAGAAAGTAACTTCCAATTCTTTTGGGGTATAGTGATGTGGAGAAGGAGAGAAAGGAAAATAATTTTCATCAAACACTACTTGACAAGAAATATACACTTTATTAGTTAAAGGACATAAACAATGATAACCTTTGTGAATGGGGCTATAGCCGATAAAAATGCAAGGATACAATTTCTTGGCAAATTTATTTTTTTCCTTGATCACGAAGATAAGGAAAACACCTCCATCCAAAAATTCTCAAAGTACTGTAGTCAGGTTCATGATTAAATAACTTAAAATATGGAGATTACATTTTAAGCGTAGAGGAAGGCATGTGATTGATTAAAAAAAATGGCAGTGAGAAAAGCATCAACCCAGTATTTAGTAGGCATATGAGCTTGAAATAAAAGAGTTAGTCCAGTCTCCATAATATGACGATGCTTTCTTTTGGCAACTCTGTTTTGTTGTGGAGTTTGAGGACAAGAGAATTAGTGATGAATACCACAATTAGATAAATGACATTCAAAAGCTTTGAAAGTGAATTCACCTCCACCATCACTTTGAAAATTTTGATTTTTCGCTCAAATGAATTTTCCACTTATTTCTAAAGTTTAAGAAAAACTTTTAAAAAATTAGATTTTCATTTTAAAAGAAACATCCATGTATAACGAGTACAATCATCCATAATGACAACATAATATTTAAAATCTTGGGAAGAAGGGATTGGGGCAAGTCCCCATAAATCACAATGTAATTTGTCTAAAGGAAAATTGGCAATTTTATCTGACAGGGAAAATGGAAGTTTATAACTTTTTCCAATTTGGAAACTAACACAAATAGTTTTTGGTTGTTCCCAACTTGAAATATTAATTAAATTCTTGGAATATAAAGTTTTCAAGAAATTAGAATGCAAATGTCCCATGCATTGATGCCAAACAGCTTGAGAAACTCCTTTATAGGCAGCAAAAGTTTTATGATTGGTTTTTAGAGCATACAAGCCATTAAACTTATAGCCTTGGCAAGAATCTTTCCCTATTGAGACTTGGCAAAAAATTAGTTAACATCAAATGTAATGGAACATGCATTATCAGCAGTTAACTTAGCTACGGAAATAAGATTCTTTTTAATTTTAGGTACTACTAAAACATTTTTAAGATTAATGGTACCATTGTTTGATTCAACTTTTCCTTCTCCAATATGACTTATGTGCAAATTATCTCCATTACCAACAATAATAGAGTCATCTTCATTATATGGAGTCAGCCTTGAAAGTTTACCTCGATCATTAATGATATGTGTGGTGGCTCCTAAGTCAGCATAGAAGTTGGGATCCTCACTGTGATTTACAATCATAGCTGCCGTTGCCTTATTAAGTTGATCTTCTGGTTGAATGGAGTGGTCAAACTGGCTGTAACATTCAATTGCCATGTGGTTGAACTTTCCACATATCTAACATGTGATTTTGGTTTTATTGTGACCATTGCCTTTGTTGTCACCGTTGGCTTGTTCTTCAGGGTTGGTATTATTGCACAAATTGGAGCTATATCTGGCAGCTGGATTAAACCCACATCCTCGTGAGTTAAAGCATCCTCCATTCCTACCACGGCCTCTTCCTCTTTGTGCAATATAGGCTTGATCATGATGAGGATTGAGGTCTTATTAAGTGTTGTCAGAAAGGTTTAACTATTTGTAGGCTTGAAGTGCCATAACAAACTGGTGGAATGAAGGAAAAGGGGGTTTTGTAAGCATGGCAGTACAAAAATCTTGGTACTTGGGTCCAAGGCCTTTTGCAAGTTGAAAAACTTTTTTGGTTTTATCAATTGGCTTCTTGATGGCAGCCAAATTGTCACATATTCCTTTGAATTTCTTTACATATTCATCAACATAGAGATTGCCCTTTTGTAAAGACATGAGATATTCATTTACAATCATTTCTTTTTCTATCATAGTAGGAAGGATCTGTTGTTCTATGGACTTCCACACCCTGTAGGCCGAACCAACATCTTCAAGGGTGATAAGCACCTCCGTTTTAATATTTTTCAGTAATGCATGGGTATTGGATACCGGTGCAAGTTCTCACATTTGTGCATCCTTGGAGGATCTATCAAATGAGAGAAAGTTGAGGCCCAACGAAGTGACCTTAAAACTTGGCAATGGAGCAAGTGTTGCAGCCAGAGCCATAGGGTCTACTTCAATTGATTTGTACAATCATGTTTTGTTATTGGAGGGTGTATTATATGTACCTAATGCCTATAAAAATATTATCTCTATCTCTAGTCTGACTAGTAGAGGTTATGAATTC
>CATIWO010296418.1:0-60256 GCA_949673435.1 Macaranga tanarius
ATAGTGGGTCAATCCAATACATCCTATGTACCTATGACTTGACTTTGTATCTCGTATACATGACCGGTAAAATATGATCATCAGTCAACCTCATACTAGTCTTCATTCATTAGTTTCCCACAATAATGACCTACTAGGGATGATTTAAAATATAACTCATTTACTATCTAAGAGTTTTACTATTAAGTCACACACTTGATGATCTTAAATAGAGTTAAACATTTATGGAATTCAATAGAGTCAATATGATAAAATGCCTCTTTATTATAATAATGAAAAAGAGACAAAGTCACAATATGGCCATAATACTATAGGCCTAGAGCACATCACTAACAAATATACCCCTCTCTTCCAACATCTACAAATCCATACTTAAGATGGTCTACAACTCTACTTTATATAGCATGAAAATAATATGCATGAACAGTGCTCTCAAAAAAAAATACGAGTGTTACACTTAATACCCAATATAATAATACTACTCAAATAAATATCACCACTATAACCAATTGTCACCTTATTGGATTGGGCATATTATACAATTACCCCAAAACTTTCTTTTGTGACAATTCACTCCCAACTTAAGTTACAATCTAGTCCCTCTCTATACTCTAACACAAATCTTAATCTCAAATAAAGTTCACTTATGTATTATGCATAACAGGTATTACATACGACATAAATATGTATGCTAGAGGATGGGTTTTACAATACAATTGTGAGATTTTTTTTGGTACCTAAATTTAGAAAAAGAAAAAACTTTGTTACAATATAAACTTTTGTCACCATAAAACTTATAATTTGGGCTTGAATTATAAATTATTTGTGACTAAATACTAATTTTTATGATAAAATTATATTTTATTGTGGCAATATATTTTGTCAAAACAAATTAAATTTAACTACAAAATATAATTTTGTCACAATAGATTTATTATGACAAGCTTATTGTGACAACTTTATGACAAAATAAATTTGTTATAATAAATATATTTTGGCAAAAAAAATATTTATTATGACAAATTAATTTGTTATAATAAACCCGAATTCTTGTAGTAACACACAAATGTGGCAAAAATAAATACATGATAATTTAATTAATAAAAAGGCACATAAGCTATTTAATAAATAAAATACTAGTTTCAAATAAAAATAAAGAAAAATATTATCACAAATAATTATTTTTCTTACAATTAATACTCAATAAATTAATAATTCTATTAATTAATATTTTTAAACAATAAAAATTTTAATTTAATATAATATTATCTTTAAACTTATAAATTTATATTTTTCCATATTTGAAAAAATATAATAGACCTTACTCATATTTGAATAATATACATATTATAGTTAATTAATTACTATTTATATTAAAATTATTTTAAAATTTTTTAAAAATAGATATACAATTACAATTATAAGTTATATAAACTACTTCTTGAACTACAATTATAAATATGCTAAAATCTACATGGTGAATATGATTTATTATATTTTATTTATTAAATATCTCATACATCTTAGTTAACTTCTTTTTCATATATTATTTTTCATTCATATTTTATAATTTTATAAATATTCAATATATATATATATATATATATATATATAAACTTATTAGAAATAAATGACCTACATTTTAATTAGATAAAAAAAATTAAAAATATACATAATTTTAAAAACTTTTAATAAATTTAATTGGATTATTTTAGCAATTATATGGATTTATTTATTAAGAATAAAAATTATAAGTTTAAAAAGAAATATTTTAAAATTACAAGGACCAAACTGGATATTTTTAACAGCAGTTATCTCTATCCGTTTAATAAGGGCCAAATGTATTGGTAAATAAAATTATAGGATTCTAATGTGCCGATTGTTTTATACAGGGACAATGTAAAAAAAAAAAAAAATACTGAGGGCAAAGTATGTGTTTTTTCCATGACAAAATTGCAGATTATCAAATGAAGCTTTAAACTAACACAATGTAAAGCTTTTGTAACAATTCAGATCGAAGCATAATAATCTTGATTTTGGCTATTAAATTAAGGATTTTTTTTTAAAAAAAAATCTCTAGGTGCATTGCATTTAGAATTCGTTTCGTAAAAATAATGATGAAAATTAGAATTGGAATTTAAAATAGATGATTCTGATTCCTTATTTTTAATTGGCTAAAATTTATATTAAAATAAGAACGTGATTTCATCACACATTCTCTATACTTTCCTAAAAAATAAATTCTCATTTTCATAAAAATTAAATCAAAGTAACTATAAATTAGTTAAATATTTAAATATTAACATATATTATCTAAAAATTTATAAATATAAATTAATAGAAATAATTATTTTAATATTTGAATAAAGAATATTTCTTAAAATAATATATAATTTTTAAAATTTATAAAATATAATATACTAAATAATTATAGTATTAATTTTAATATATAAATATATTTATCAAAATATTTAGTAGATAAATGATATCCGTTATGATCTCATTCTGTAGTAAACCAACGGTTTGTTAAAATTTTCATTTCTATTCTAATTTCCATTTCAATTTTGAAATATGAACCAACTGAGCCCTTTTTTTTTTTTTTTTTTACAATAACAATAATTTTATATATTTAAACCAGCAATACATCGATAAAAACATTGATATAAATCCGCTAAAAACCATTAAATGATGAAACTGTGAAATATTCACATATCCAAGGTTAATAGTATAATAAATCGGCTCAAAGCCTACACATTTAAAAATTCTATAATGACTAGAATACCTATGATTCCAGTACTGCAACATACTGGCGACTAGGGGTGAGCACGGTTTGGAAAAATTCGGGGAAAAAAATCTCCAGTACCGTACCATATTTTAGAGATTTTAAAAATAAAATCTCCAGTACTAATACCAGTTTTCGGTACGGGAATACCGTGCTATACCAGTTTTTCGGTACGGTTCAGTACAAAGGTTCGGTTCTTTCGGAGCGGATCGGTATGGAACGGTACGGTTCAGGAATTTATATTATTAATTAAATACATATTTATTATCAACAAATAAAATAATAAAAAAATTAATTTATAACCTATTTAAAAAAAATAAATAATGCTAACTAATAGATAAATTAATAAACTTGAACTAAAATGTTACATAAATATTTTATTTTGGTTAAATAACCACAAAATTTATTCTTAATAGATATATGATAATATAATATATAATAATATATCTAGGGGTGTTCATGCCCTCCGAAATGGCTGAACCGAGAACCAAATTCGGTTTGGGTCGGTTTGTATTTTTAGAATTTTCAAATTTTTAGAACCGAACTGAACCGAAATGTGGTTCGGTTTTATGTACAAAAAATTTCTATTAACCGAGATAACTGAAATAGCTGATTTTTTTATTTTTTATTTTAATTTTTCTAAATATTTGTTAAAAATATATACAAATTTAATATAAAAATATAAAAATATAAAAATAATCAATATTTTTAAAATTTTTGGTTCGGCTTTCTACCCAAAAATTTCGGTTCGATTCTAATTTTTTCAAATTTGGTTATTTTGGTTCGGTCAGAAAAATGCCCAAAAACCAACCGAACCGACCGATGAACATCCCTAAATATATCTATTATCATATATGTAATATTTATTTCAAGTAAATGTTAATAGAAGAAGTTTGAAGAGAAGATGTGTAAAGCTATTTCAGAGCTATTTGTTTCAGAGCTATATCTAATGCATTCTTGGTGAACTTGAATTAATGATACTTGTATTCATGAATATAATCTGATAACATAAAAATGGGAACCGTATAAATCTTTGCATGCTATTCTATTCGGGCAAAACAATTTCTATTCAAAAAAAGCGTTTTCCATCTTCACTTAGAGCAACGTTTTCCACATTAAAAAGTGGCCTACCCCAATAATTCCTTTTTTCTCTTTTTCAAGCCAAAATCGTTAGAATAATACCAATTTATAAAGTATTAATGGACCCTCACTTGTTATTGAAATATAGCTTGAACTTGGAAAATTCGAAAGTAAAAGCAAAGAAATCAGAACTAACTTCATTTTTCTTTTCTATTTGACAAAGAATTTTCTACATTAATTTCTACAAGCATATACAGTGTTACATAATTTAATTGCTCAGTCATTAAGCCAGTCTACACTGTAGTGTTTCTCCGCAACCTGAACATGGATATTATCCTTTCTCAAATCCTTCCACAACCGTATAAATCTTTATATAATTAATATAAATTATAGTTATTATTAATAATAATGTAAATGTATACATATATATTTAAACTTAATAGTAGTATTATATATACTCATTACTAAAACTATGCACATAGTTTCATTGTATTTTGATAATATTAAATTATATATTTAGATTATCTATTTTGGTGATATTAAATTATCAATAATAACTTACACCAAATTTATGTAAGTTCTTAATATTGATATTAATGCATGCTAATTACTAAATTATTTAACTTTAATACTTTCATTGTGTTTGTTTACTTAAAATTAAATTAAATAATGTATAACATATACTTAGTATTTAAATTATTCTTAATTAGTATTAGTATTTAATATGAATGCCAATTTATATTATAACGTTTATGGGATAAAGACATATTTGGTGTCTGTACTTTTTGAATTTTAACAATTAAGTGTTTGAACTTTTAAATGTTACAATTAAGTGTTGCAACTTGTTATATTATTACATTATAGTATTTTCGGCAGGTAATGAACAAGTTGCCTGTAGATTGGTGCTGACTAGGCCTGAAGAGCTGTGACATGGGATTGCACATGACTACCATGTGCCAATTAACAAGAAAATGACAGCATTATCCCTACCCAAATTAAAAGTTTTGCAACTGAAAAAGACCATGTGCCACTGCATATCCCTGATACAAATTCCCCCATTTACTATATTGCTTCTAAATAAAATTGTACATCCCAGTTTTTCCTTTTTTTTTTTTGTTTACCGTTTTGCCATTTTTTTCATCTCACTCACCAGGAAGCGAGCAGGCAGCACTCTAGCTATGGTTACGCTGAGGTCTTGCGAAATACTCCCTCTTCCTATTAAGCCCCTAGCCAAACAGGATTCCACTCCAGAACCTCTGACTCTTACGCAAATGTGCGAGCCTTCCACTCTCCATTCACCACCTTCTCTCTCCCCGAGAGGATCCGATTCAAGCAGGAGGCAGAGCCTCCGTCTCGCTTCTAAATCGGTTTAAACTGATCAAAATGAATCCCAGAAAGGGAAGAGGCGTTCAATTGAAGAGAAGGAAAGGATTTGCGCGGAATGAATTGTTACTGAAATGGATAGTTCTGATGGTAATTTATCGTTGGAGGTTTTGAGCTTGAGATCTGGGAAACATTTTGTTAAGAGAAGAATGGAGTATAGTGGTGGTGGTGGTGGTGGTGGTGGTGAGTTAGTTGTCGAGACATGAAAAGAGGAAGATTTAATTGCTGAGGACAATGAGAGTGCTAAGCAGACGAAAGCCAAAGGGAAGGGTAACTTAAGCGAGGGAAAACAATTAGAGGAAAACAGTTTTACTGATGAGAATAGCGAATCAATGCGAAAGAGAAGGTGTAGCAGAGAAGAGAAGGGGAAAGAGAAATTGGTTGATAATGGTAATTCATTAGATTCTAATGTTGTTAAAAATGCATTGAAATTGGAATTGGAATCCAAAGTTAAAGACTTGTGTGATAGTTTGCAGGATAATGTGGAGTTAGCGAATGAACGTTTTAGCAGAAATGTAAATTTGAAGAACAAGAATGTATCGAGAATGGAGCAATTTCATGCCATTGCTAGGAGAAATGCCTCTCGGTTTGCTCAGTTTGATAGTGAAGAGGAAGAGGAGGAACAGTTGCCTTCTGATGTAGATGCAGAAATTCCATCTGTGGAGGAGAATGTCAACGTTGAAGACTGGCCTGGTCCTTTCTCTACAGCTATGAAGATTATTAGGGACAGAGCTAACAAGCTTAATTCTCAGCCGGGAGCATCCACTTTAGAAAAAGCACAATCTGTGCCGATTACATGGGTTCCTAGAACAAATAGGCAGGGCTTGAATCTCTCAAGAGCATGTATCCCTTCTCTTCAAAAACTTTGTATGAGAATCCTTATCAAGAATATTGATGCAGTTGCTTCGCTTGAACATGTTCCTGATTCATTGAGGCACAGGTTATGCCATATGCTTTGTAATTGTCGGAGAATGAATAGTGGTTTGTTAGATCTTCTTGTTCGTGGATCCCCTACTGAGATACGTGTTAAGGATTGCTCATGGATGACAGAGGAAAAGTTTGTGAAATGCTTTGAGGGCTGCGACACCAATAATTTATCGGTATTTATGTGATTATGAATGCTTTAAGCTTGCTACACTTTCTCTTTTATTGAATATTGTCAAATTGAACATAATCTGACTTTAATCATTTTGTTAATCAGGTATTACAACTTGACCAATGTGGTCGTTGCCTACCTGATTATGTATTACCTTCCACCTTAGCCAGGTCATCAGGAAGCTTGCCTGCACTAATTACTCTATCCCTGCGTGGGGCATGCCGGCTCTCAGATAATGGGCTGAAATCACTTGTTTATTCTGCCGTTGCTTTAAGATCTATAAATCTTAGTGAATGCTCCCTCCTTACTTCCAACGGTATTGGGACTTTAGCAGACTCATTGGGATCAGTTCTTCGGGAATTGTATATTGATGATTGCCAAAGCCTTGATGCAATGCTCATTTTGCCGGCATTGAAAAGGCTAGAACAACTGGAAGTATTATCACTGACTGGAATTCAGACTGTTTGTGATAATTTTGTGCGGGAATTTTCCGTTGCTCGTGGGCATAATATAAGGGAGCTCGGTTTGGCTGATTGCATGTAAGCTTGTTAAACATATTCACCTGTGATCTTTGTTAAATTCTCTTGGCTGCTATAGAGGATTATCGTGGATGTTACTTATTTGGTGCAGGAAATTGACCGATTCTTCCTTGAAAGTTATAGCTGAAACCTGTCCTGGCCTACGTGCACTTGACCTTGTTAACTTGAGGAAACTGACAGATTCTTCTCTAGGATATCTTGCAAATGGCTGTAGAGAAATTCAAACATTAAAACTCTGTCGCAACGAATTCAGGTTGTTGTGTACTACTTTAATTATTACCTTGTATTTAGTAGTACATTTTATTTTATGTAGATGGTTGCTTCTTATTTCTTGAGTTTGTACGAGTGAGTTTAACCTAATTGTGTTTAGGTTTCCCTTTTAATTCTTTCTCAAGTTTGGTTTTAACGAGAAAAGAAAGATCAGGAATCTGTTAGGGAACAGCTCCTACTAATGTAGTCAATCTGTATGCTGATGATTACTCCTTTTCTATAGTTGTTACCATGGTTGTACTGGAGTCATGTCTTTATGATGGGCAAGCTAATGACGCTTGAGGTATTTACTTAATGTTTTACCATGCTTATTGGTTCCAAAATGTGTCCTCACGGATTCAAGTGAGAGGGAGCAGATCTTAACATAAGGCTTGAGCTGCTGATCTCTTGCTCTAGAGCAGGCACTTGACCCTAGGTTTCTAGCCTATTCTAGCCCAAGGGTAGTGTGTCCTCGCTGTTTAAAGCACTGGAGGAGATGAACTGATTTATTATTTTTCATGTTTCCCTTAAAGTATCCAAGTGATCTTGCTTAGCTAAAATCACATAATCTGTGTGTATGAAGAGTCTCTGGGATGAATGAATGAAGGAAGCAGACTGAGATACTCAAACCATTCAAACAGAAAACATCTTTCTATTCATTTTTTTTTTCAATTTTAGTATTTGTAAAACATCTTTCTATTCATTTTTTCTTTTCAATTTTAAGTATTTGTCAATGCAAGGGAATACTTTGTCTTTCTTTTATTCCACACAACGAGCTTTCTGTCCATGTTTACTAGACCATGCCAAAGAAAAATTTTTGCTTACAGTTTTGTCATTAATTTGTTGAAAATGCAAAATTGTTTTCTTTTGCGATGCTGATTCGAAACTTAGTTGAATGTATGTGGTCAGAGTAGGGGTATCATTCTTAATACCAGACAAATTGGTTTAATAATTGAAAATTTTATCAGGTGAATTTTCTACTATGCACCATTGAGTATGACTCTTTTCTGTACTTATATTTGCTTGAGTTCTGTTGGTGCTCATCTCATCTTTTAGAAAACAGATTCATTTTTTGACCTCCCCTTCTGTCTGTGACAGTGATGAAGGTATTGCTGCATTTTTGGAATCTTCAGGAGAGCTTCTGAAAGATTTGTCTCTGAATAATGTCAAGAAGGTATGCAGTCTTTCTGTCTGCTTCTTCCTTTCTATATATATTAAAAGGTTGTTTTATTCTCTTCCCAATGCTTAAACATGCTATTATTTGTTTCTTGTATCTTTTGGTTGGTTTGAGGGTTCCTGTTTGGGGGCCTGAAAAGGTGAACTAATTCTTAAATTATATTATACTTACTGATAGGGTATCTTTGACCTTTGTCTAGGTTGGTAACAATACAGCCATATCACTTGCTAGAGGATCAAAAAATTTGATAAGTTTGGATTTATCATGGTGTCGAAACTTGACAGATGAGGCTTTAGGCTTGATTGTGGATAGCTGTTCATCATTGAGGGTGCTTAAACTTTTTGGATGCGGTCAGGTAATTCCCTTGTTAAGTTGTCTGTAAATTTTTGTTTTTTTTAATAAAGCTGTCGTACTATGATGAAATATTATATATTCATCACCCAATGCAAATGCAATCGCTGGATATTGGAGGCTGAAATTTGTCAGGGTGCTTTCTTTGCAGATCACAAATGTGTTCTTAGATGGTCACTCAAATTCTGAAGTAAAAGTGATTGGTTTGAAAATGTCTCCAGTATTGGAACATTTTTGGGTACCTGATTCACAAGAATTTCCATTGCGGTATTCATCAGTGTTCTCATCTATGTAATATGAAGTTGGTTTCACTTTCACCGATGTATAGATTAATGTTAGTATATTATTGCTGGTAATCATACATTGGACGCTCCAATTCCGATTACCAGTTCTCTTGTGTGCAAGGACATTTTGGATTCACTGTACCATGGCTAATTTTGGACTCACTAGACCATGGCTAAGCTATTAAGAATTTATGTTGTCCTGTTCCCATCTGTTTCTGGTCTAAGTTAGTCTTCTAATTGTAATATGCACTATCTGTTTAGTTTGTTACTCCAATTAAGATCTGAAATCACAGCTTCAAGTGAGTTCTTGCAGGTTGTAAGTCGTACTCAACTTTTATAAGTTTTCTCCTCCCTTCTGGAATTCTTTTGTGGGTTTTGTGGTTGCATAAATCTTGCAATATGCAATTCCTTGCAGAACATTAATAATTGGGATGGAACTGATTTTGTACTTGAGACCTCATAGGTCTAGAGACGAGTCCAATTCCAATTTAACTCTGTAATTTTATGCTTAAATATTATCATTCTTAATTCAGGCAAGATGAAATTTCAGTGCTTTTCACTGAGCAATAATAACAATCATGGGTAGCTGGTTAGAGTAGGGTTGCAAAACTTATTTAGAATGACAGTGTTGCAGATGATTTGATTATTGAAATCCTTGGGACTCCTTATTTTGCCCAACATTGACTTGAAAGAGCTATGTCTGTAACTATTTCTGCTAAGCCTAGTGTAGCATGTGCTTGCTTTTCTTACCAAAAATTCTAGGTCTGTTTGTGGAATAAATCATGTCTACAAGAAGAGGAAATTGCAGTGACACAAATAAAGAAATTGGCAAACAGGCTAAACCACCCACTGGAATAAGCACCCATGCTTTATTGTGGCAGAAGACCAGATAAACTGTGGCACTAAATGCTACCATCATTGATGTTATGGAGAGGAACAGGGTAACAAGGCCAACCACTAACCTCTTTGGCAGCGTATAAAGAAAATCAGCTTCTGCATATCTTGCAGTCAGAATGGACAAGAACATTAAGATGGCAGCTACTGACGAAAAGAGAGAAAGTGCATCTGATACTGCAAAGATTACAAATGCTTTTTGTTTGGAGAAAATTGGAGAACCATCTGCATTGTTGTTTCCTCCAGGAACAGTGATTGCTGCAGCAAAGATCACAGTTGCAATGAGTGCTGCTGCAACTGTACATGAGCTTGCTGTATCTTTCATCCATTTCTCACCTTCTTTAACTAATCCCTTGTGCTCTTCAGTAAACAGGATTCCAGGAGTTTTGCCTTCAGAATTTTTGTCCTCTTTGCAGGCAAGTTGCACACTCTTCTCAACTTCCTACATTATATCATTCGTTTCATTTTCAGCGTAAATTATCAATAGTAAATACTATGTAAAGCCAATTACCTTAACATTATATCATATGTTTCATTTTTAATGTAAATTATCAATAGCAAATACTAAGTAAAGCCAATTACCTTAAACCAACGCAACTCGTATTGCATTTGCAGAGCTGCACCAGAAATGAGATTAAGTCGATGTTGAGGTGCCAATTTCCCAGCCAAATGCAAGATATTGTTGCCAAAAATATCTTCAGAAACTAAGAGTCTATGTTTGTAGTCACTCATCTGATATAAAAGGTTGAAAACATTTTCTTGACGATTCACCACTGCAATTTGGAATATATTGTGATTCTCATGATCAGAGAACCAAATAGCATAAGGAAATGACTCTATAATCTCTTCCACAATTTCAGAAATCCCGAATTCTGCTGCAAGAAGAATAGCTTTCCTAAGCATTGTAGAAGCTTTTGCATACTCTAGACAAGTAATATCATTACACAGGCACTTGACAAGTTGAAGTGTTTGATAGTGCATCAATTTTAAATCTTGCATCTCCTTAATGCATGGAACTGCAAACAAAAATCAAGCTTTTAGATTAGATGCCATTAACTTTACTGATCAGAAAGTAGAAATATGTTGTAGTTCTACCATACCTAACTTCACAAGGATTCTCCATGAGAAGCTTACACATGTTCGGATAGCTGAAAGATTGGAGAACAAAATGATCAAAATTATGTGTAAATTGAAGATTTTAAAAAGGTTTTTTTTTGGGGTACAAGGACGAACCAGTTTTTGTTTGCTGCAGAATAGCAGATCTAGCTGCAAGCTGATTACGTCCATTTCCTGGACTTTCTACATCCGCAGCATTTGGTTGGACTTGAAATTTTGACTTGATTGGAACACCTTCAATACGCCACATAGGAGGAGAAAGAGATCATTATATTGGATGAAATCTTTTCTTGTGTTTAAAGCAACTGGCAAGGCTCATCTGGGCATCTTAGTTTCCAATTCTACAACTTTTATCAAGTCTTAGAGATACTCACAGCAATATATCAAGCGATGCCAAAACTTGAGTTGTCTACCACTTGGAAATGCCAATGGTTTTGATGCCACTGCACTCAGAAGCGATTCACCACCATAATATTCCACTGTAGATAAAGGAGGGTGACCCTGAACCAATTGCAGAGCCAAGTCTGCCAAATAATAGTGATTAATAGAAACATGAATTGGCAAAGAAGAAATAGGCAAGGAAAGGTTTGCAAGAACGGTATATATATACCATAGAATCCAGCAAGAACAAGAAGATTCATAAAAAAAACACCAGGTTTATCAGCAGAATATTCAGCAGCTTGCAAATAGTCCCCACTAACTTCTAATAGATACAAAATCGTCTCCTTCTGACCGTGCCGAGCTGCCTCCAGCAGAGGAACTCGCCCATCATGGTTTGCAATATGAGGCAAATTTGGGTGTTTATGGACTATCATAATGGCTGCTCTGGTGTTGCCGACTATGGCAGCAATAGAGAGGACGGTGTCACCGTCAGCATTTATCAATGCCAACTGATGTCTTGACATCCCATTCAACAGGAACCTGACAATGTGATTCACCATTCCAGTCCCAACAGCTACGTGAAGAGCAGTGTCCAAATTCACGGTGATCCTAGCCTCTAATGCAAGCGGATTTTCATGACAGATGCGCTTTACTGAGTCCAAGTCACCTTTGAGAATAGCTTTATATAGTGGCCGGTATGTGGTAAGACTTGTCAAGTTCACTGAAACATTACACCACCATCAAATGTTGTTTAACTACTGTAAACAAGAGATGAGCAAGAATCATCAAACTTACCATGTGATGATGAAGATGCCATTCTTAATCCTGTATGAATCTGCTTCAGTTTCCTTTCTGCCCAACCCGAACTTTATAATTTCTTGGTTAGGTTTCGTGGTTTTTCTTGGAAAGCTCATTGGTAGGTTGACAATAGACACGCTATTAAATGACCAGGAAGGTTCTTGGCTCTGCTCCTTCAAGTTCTTTTCAACCTCAATTTGTTTTTTTCGAAGAAGTTGCCTCTCAATTGCAGTAACTTGTATATTGTCTCAAGCTAATAATGTTTGGCCCATTTGCTGGTGCCACGTTCTTGTGTCTCAGTTTAACAAATATTTATTAATCTTTTAATCATAAATTTGTACACAATTTATGTTTACTTGTGTCTTGCCCAATTTGAACAAATCCCTTAGGAAAATTAAGCCATGTACATTGAAAGAAGAATGTGAATAAGAATTTCACAACATATTAGCAACTTGGCTAAATGGAGTGTTGGAAACGATAATTACAGCAAGTTTTACAATTAGCAGTGTGCCTATCAGTCCGGTCCCCCAGTATCGTATGACCTCAAAGAATCCTAGAGTTCTTGTATATGATGCTTTCTACAACTTCCATATGGATTTTGTGTTGGAGAAGTCTTTTATACCCTGTAACAGAGTAGGTAAGTCTTATCTTCTGTTAATTGAGAGCTTGCAGCTTCAACGATCTGACAAAAGAATGTAAGTGCTGTGTCAGTTCAACTTGCCTATCAAAAATCACAAGCACAAATGAGCATGGATAATGGAATTACCTCAAAGCCAGACTTCTGGTACAGTTTCTGTGCTGGTATATTGTTTCTATGTACATGCACGTACACATGTTCTACACCTGCCACCGAAATAAGAATTCACAAGAGAAACTCATACCAATTTACTATTGATCTTGCACTAGTAAAGATGCCTTCCAAGAGAAAGATGAATGAATTTACCATCAGATTTGGCTGTTTCAACAGCAAAATGCAACATGTTTCTTGCGATCCCTTGGCGACGTGCTGATTTGGCAACACACAAGTTTGCAACATAACCATATGCATGAGGTCCCCTCTTGTAGAAGCTGCGAAAGACAGGAGCCTTCACCTGTTCCTGCAAGATAAATCATTCCATTACTTTGTTAATAAAAAATATTTCATCAGTAACTAACACAGTAGCACTTCAAACTTAGAAAGCATCGTACCCCTGGAAATGTCTCTCCCTGCAATAGGCACCGGATGCTCAAATCAAGAGTTCCAACCACACTCTTCAGCACAGTGCGCTTTACATTTTTGTCCTCTCTCTTAACCTGATAACAATGATAAGCAAGTAGCTTAGTAAAGCTTCAGGAGTAACTTAGAAAAGCTTCAGAAAAGCAAAAAGAGAGACATTGATGGTTGCATAACCTCTTTTTGTAAAAGAAAAAAAAAAACAGAGAGCCTCTTTACTTAAATCAGCTTTCAGCAAAGGATATTCAGTATGTTTAGACTAGAACTTTTTGTTCTTTCTTTCATTATTGCTTTCATTTCTCTTAATTTTTTTCCTTTCTACAATTTATAAACTAATGTGAAATATACCGTAACAATGCATCTGCACTTTGGTCCATGTTGACCTATTCGTCTTCTTTTTATGGCATGGAATTCCTGCACAATATCAAAAACAACTATTAAGAAATTTATGAGAAATAGACATTAAGAAGCAAATAGGGGTAAAAAAAAAAGCAACAGTATTCACTCCTACCTGCTCTGCAAATTTCCTTTTGTGGTTATCGACAAATCTGTGTTAATCAGGGATAGTTAGAATCAGCAATATCCACCTTTTTTACTTAACAAACCTAAATGATCTGAATTTGAGGTCCTGACTAGACAGAGACCTCACATATAATAATAGGAAGCCAAAATCTTAAACTGGTAAAAAGTAATCAGAGTAGAATTAAATCTAGAATAACCTATATCACAAAACTTGAATAAAATCTGGAGCAATATATATAGCAGCAGTCAGTTGAAACCCTTCCTAAACATATGAACCTGGGGTTGCCAGTAACTATCTATTTCTGGATGCTAAACCACCCTTATGGACTACCATACTGAGATTCATCATTCTTTATCCAGATGAATGCTAATTATAGCAATTTAAATGAAACAAAACTAACATAACATATGTTACATCTAGAAATGCAGGTTTTGATTGAACAAAAAAACCCACCTGTCATAAATATGATCTTCCCAGTGACTTTCTGCTCGAAGCCAGGCAGCAGTCTACAACACAATAAAAAGCACAGCCACCACTACCTCACATTACTGATAGAAAATGAAAAAGACAAGAAACGCACAATTAAGAAAGAAAAAAAAAATCAAAACTTTCCCTTTTTTGTTTTTACAATTTACATGGTTTAGAATATTTGGAGGGAAAGGAACAAAACAGAACATATCAAACAAAAAAAAAAGTAAAAGAAAATTACCAATAGTATTTATACACAACACAAATGAATAAATAGAAAAACAAACATAACCACATGGATTTTGAAAAAAAAAAAAAAATCAAAGACTTACCCAGAATTCTTCATCAATTACAGCTTCTCGGGCCACAAACTGCCCAAATTTAAATTTGTCTTCGTGAATTAACTCCCTTTCAGGTATTTGAAGACGGTCAAATCGCAGATCAGGTAATCTTGAATTCTCAACAAAATGGGCATCAGACGGTTCTGGAAGATTTACAGATAGTTCTTCTTTCTTTCTTGTTTGAAAAGACCTAGAATCCATAGCCCTATTTCTCACCAAAAAAACAAGAAACAACATTTAACAATCAATTCAAATGGTTTCTTCAACTGAATAAAGAAACAGAAAAAGATTGACATGCAAGAAACTTACATTGTCAAAGAAGAGTTGATTCTTTGATATCTTTGTTGATATCTAATAGAATCATTTGGGAAGCTCAAGAATTCAGCTCTACGAATAGAAATAGTCGACATTAGATTAGAGGTTGAAGAAATGATAGCTACCCAGTTGTTTATTTTGGCTAAAGTTTCAATCTTTATTTTGAAAGAAATGAAAGAACAAGACCAAGATTTGATTTGTGGCCTGAAAAATCTGGTTTTGAAGCTTGGGAGAGACGTTTAAAAAAGGAAAGCGAGAGATGGGTCCTTAAATAGGATACAGCAGTTGTTGTTATAACTTATAAACAACGGCTTACCTGTCTTGTGGTGGGCCAGATGACGGACACATGGTGATGCTGTGGATAAGAGACCACCAGTTGTTTCTTAATGCCTCCTGCTCTCTCACACTTTCTTCTTAATCAATGTTTAAATTTTGTATTTGGATGGAAGTATGTTTTTAATGAATAAAATATCCTATAAGCCTCTGCTAATGTGATTATGTGATATCCATTGTTGTCATTAATGATTTCATTAAATTGTATTAAAAATAAAAGTATTATGTAAGGTGTTGTCTTTTGCTTTGTATGATGGAGTATGGACAACTAAATTTGGAACACAAGCACAAGGGTATGGGAAAGTAGCATCCGCTGTATCTATGTGGATCTGGTTGACTTGAAGTAACATGTGGATGCTTAGAAGCCAACTCTCTTTCCTTCAACTTCATGGTCATCTTATTATTTAACTCTTGTTTTTATGTAATCATTACATTTCAATCATTGAGTTTTTATTTTAGCCAAAATTTTACTCAAATAATTGGCTGTCAAGTCATTTTAATATTAAAAGAAAGAAAAACAATCCAACATGTTACCATACATTTTGGTTGTCTAAATCTTTCAATTTTTAACATAACAAAAATTTCAAAAACATGCCCGAACCAATTTTGCCGAAAATTAAACAGTAAAATAATAAAAATTTCTTTCATGATATTAACATGTTGGTTCTAAAATCACTTTAGCAACAAAGTATCTATTTTGAGGCACACAAGTTGAGAAATAACACACATAATGCTACAGTATTAGTGGCCACCAATAGTGGCCCTAAAGAAACAAAGAGAAAAAGACAAGACAGAAAATAGATGTAGGAAGATCACTTGATACAAAAACTCACACAAAGGACCAAACTTGGTGATTTTTTTCTTATCCTTCAAAATCAGTTTTGACCCACTGCCCATACTTGCTTATCATCTTATCATCAAACTCCTTGCCTTTAATCTCTGCAATTTTAGATGCATTAGCCATTGATTCCTCTTGTACTCTTGCAATCCTTCTACTTCTTTTCTTAGCTGTAGCTTCTCTCTCAACTTCCAAACTTTCATAGTCTCTAACCCAACAACTGTGTACCGTGCAGCTCAAGGCTAACACCAGCACTTGCATTATCAACATTGCCATTAAAACCCCACATTCCAGTCTCACCAAAAGCTTGGCCTCTTTGGGGTCTCTTGGTGACTTGAGCATTGAAAGACTTGATTTTTCTCTTGTAAATAATGCCAATATGCTTAAAACTTGTCCAATCAAAGATGCAAAAAGAAGTGAAATGTGGGTGATGAAGCAGAAGTGATTGAACTGGGAGTAGAAGCCAACAAAAGAGCACAAAAGAGAGATGCAAGAGACAGTTAGGAATGCAAATCCTAGTGAAGTTGGTGGCATTTTTAGGAGAATTATGGGTGCAATAGAGGTTGCAGAGAGGACAAAGAGGGTAAAATTCAAGCATGAAAGGAGAAGTAATGGGAAAGAGCATGAGCTTCTTAGCTTAGAGGAAGACATTTTTTTGGTGTTGATGTTTTGTTTTCTTGTGTTGTTTGCTTTAAAGAGAGCAGAGAAATTGAATTTTTATAGCAGGTGACATTTGCCCGTTATAGGCAGCATTAAGGGTCATGAGTACATAACGGCTAGTATGGTGAGGGCAGTCCACTGTTGCTGCCTCGAATGAGTCATCATTCCCTCTCCACCTGGTTTAAAACTTAAATCGATAAAAAAACCTAAAAAAGTGATTCACTTACTTTTATGGATTTCAAATTTGGTTGTTGTTTCTTAATGATACTTCATGTTCAAACAAAAAATTTTAAGAGGCAGTACATGAAAATTTACTATATGTATGTGAGTTGCACATTTTGGGACTGAAGCCCCCACTTATCCTATGGTTTATTTGTTCATGGTCTAGGCAATAAATTTTCAGTGACACCATATATTTTGAATTTATTTTCTATATTATTCTTTTTTTTTTTTTTAACAAATGAAGGAAATTTCACCTTGTGGTAGTCTTAGATTGAACCCATAACCTTCGGCTTGTTCTTACCTTTAGATGAGGGTTAACAATGGAATATTTCATTTACCAAGCCTGTTGCTCTTGGTTACCAAAATCTAGATCCCTCGAGAAAATAGACTCTAACGGTGTGAAATAAGGGATCTTCGAAGAAAAAGAAAACTATTTCTACATTGAGTTTGCAATTGATTGGCATAGAACCAACAAGAAAATGCATCAGGAAAGAGCAACATTCAGTTTCCAGGGAAGCGGCAATATTTCCTGATTAAAGAATCAACCCAAATTTGTAATATTTTGAGACTCAGAACAGAGAAGCCCAGGAGAAGCAGAAAAAAGAAATAGCCAGCAGGAAGTAAGACCTGGAGATCTCCTATAGGGAACTGTTCTGATAACATTATTCTTATTGTACAGTCCAAGTATTCTAACTTATCTTAATATTATCATCTCATTGGGCATAAAAACTTCAGTTGGTCTACCCTCGAATCAATGGTAAGCATTTCAGAGTTGCTTTCTCTTTTCCTGCTCAACCTATTGAATGTGAAGTTCAGTGAGATAAATTACAATAGGAATGTTGCAAAATTATTCAAAGAATCAATGTAGACCTAAACAACTTTTTGCCATCTGGAATCACTCCAGGAAATCAAGGGAAATATTCGGAAATAATTTTCTCAGAAGGCTGTAATAAGATGCTCATGTTTGTTGTGTAAATGGAATTTTGAAATTTAAACTAACTGAAACCAATCATAAGCACCAGAAAGAAAATGAGAAAAAAAATCGAACAACTTCTGGTATCATCATTAATGTTTGGCGAGAGAATGCAGATCCAACAATTAGTATAACTGACAGAGATGGCTACCTTCTGAACAAATAGTGATCATGATGTATGGCTTACAATCATCTCCACTCTGTCTAGAGATGCTTGCAATCGTCCTGTGCTCATGTTGAACAATGGCTCATCAGTACCCAATGCCCTGTTGAACACAACATGTCACTGATAAGCTGTAACATATAAATTAAGTAATAATAAGAAGCATTTAACTATTAGGCAATAACAAGCACTTCAGTAGCAATTTCTAATTCAACCAATCAAGTTTATTCATTGCTCCTACTTCCTTCAATACGAATTTATAGAAGATCCAGAAACTTGCCCCGTGATTTCTGGAAGGACATAGTCGGCCCTCCAACCAAACCGGAAATCCATGCCTGGGAACAACCCAAGCGATGTCTTGTTCCGTATACGAGATATGCCATCACCACCTAAACATGTAGTAAGCTTCCATTTCCAACCAGTGGCATGCAACTGAAAATTATGGCCTATACCGACCTGTATTTTCAAGAAATATCAGTGACTACCGCAAAGTTCTGCATACATAAGTCTGAGTTCAACAACCAATAAGTTGTTTGAACTGTGTAATAGTTGTATGTTACAAAATATACATATGTAAGATACATGTGGTGGAAGTACTGCATTTTATAAGATCAGACCTGGAGATTCAGAAATCTGGTTATTGGAATCTTCTTAGAAAGAATACGCACATCCTGATGTATAGGCTCATACATGAACTTCCATCGCCGGTCAGGGGATAAAGGCTTCAAAACAAGCTTGGCTTGAAAGTCGTTGATGGGAGCATTATAGAACTGAATCAAAATGAAAAGCTTCAAAATCACAATCAGATGGACTATTCATGAGAAGATTTATATGCTCTACAAATACCTATCCACAGAAGTAATACCAAAAGTTCAATAGGGATTAACGACATTTTAAAAAATTAGACAATTGAACATGTGGTGTGCATCCGTCAAGCTCATATCCATTCAATTCTGTAAAAATAAAAAAGGGCACATTCATAAAGTTCAAACGTTCATTACTAGCATTTCCAGGATTAAATATTTTACAAATTAACTGAAATTGACAAAGTTGTGGGAGGCGGATATAATCAAGTAAAAGTGTAAAATAGATACATTTTACCACTGCCTCTTTCAAGCACACCTATCTACAGTACTTCCAACATAAAGCCATGGATCAGTAAGATATTTCTGTTTTTAACCCACTGTCTTTATCCATGCCATTGTGAGGTAAGATCCTACATGTACAATTCAGAGCTTAAAGCTCTGTATATAGAATGTTCTCTTCAAGGTGTAAAACTACTACTTTTGCATCTTAAAAGATTGGGGATCAAAAATGGAAAAAGAAAAATGTCATCTGAGCTTAGATCCTCTATGTTATGTGGCGGCATGGGAGTGGATATAACATCTATCAATTATGCCAAAAATAATCAATGCATCAGATTAGCCAAAGCTAGAGCTGTAGCTAAAGACACTGGCTGATTTTAGAAAAGAAAATTTGAGTTCAATTTGTTCCAAAGATGAAATCAAAAACAATAACATCAAGCATGCTAAAATAGGATACATTTGCAAATAAAATGGTTTTCTCCTTTATTGGCTCCTAATCTAATGACATTCTCAAATTATCACATCAAGGCTGACAAAATCAAAACTTTTCTGAGTTAAGCACAATCCTATGTTTTTAGTTCATTCCTTGATCACAACTCACTCAACTCAACTGATCCTACAACCATATAATACATACATGTTAGTATACCACTTATAGCATTAGAGTCACAATTATTATTATTTTTTTTTTTAAAAAAAAAGAAACATTAGCATCAACACAGCATTTAAAACAATTCAAGACAGAAAGTATAGTAGAGTAAACGAAAGAAACCTCTAAATTAACACCAACTCTAATCCCTTCAATTTCCTTTCGAAACTTGAAAAACAACTCAGATGGCATCAAATTAATATTATAAAGCTCTTCCCAGGAAGGGGGTTCCTCTCCATTAGAAGCAGCAGGCTCCATGTTTTCTAGCAATCTAGATGAACAAAAAAGATCAAGAAACAACTCACACCACCAATCCCATATGCACTCTATATGTTAAATTCCTTCACTTTCTCCCCATTAAACACTCCTCCAACATTTTCTTTAGAAACTTCTCCATCCATAAAAGACAAAGCTTTGTTTTTCTTCTGATTTTTATTCACACTTTGGATTGAACGAAAGTAGCAAAGCTAGTTGCCTTTGTGTCTTGTGCTACACTGTTCGTAAAGAATTCAATAAATTACGACAAAATAAACGTACCTCTAGCGGCTAAAGTATCGAGTAGCAATTGGGTAGTCGTCGATTTGGAGTATGTATATGCATAGTACACAGATTTGGCGTTTGAAACTTTGAATATAGAGTACAAAGGCGAGTGAAGAAGCTATATATGGTTTTTAGAAGCAGAATGTGAGCTTTATTTGATATGCAATCAATCTGTCCAAAACGCCCTTGGTGTTTTCATTTAATTACGGTTTTATCTTTCGTATCCTAATGTATGTAAACGGGCCCATATTTTCTTTTATAGGCCTAGTAGTAGTCCCTTTTGGGCCAGGTATAAGTGATTCTTTGGGCACACAAGATTTCATTTCCAAAATAATTCAACACATGTTAAGTGTTTTTATTTTATTTTCTTTTCTTTTATTTTGAAAATTATCATATATAAAAATAATAAAAGTGCTGTCTAATAATCAACATTTGTTAATTAGAAGTTAAAATTTTTTAAATAAAATTTTGAATTTCAATCTTATATTTATATATGAAGGGTAACAAAAAAAACTTCAACTTTAAAATATAGTCAAATCTTATATGACTATTGAATATTGAAAATATCATATATACAAAAGAATAAAAATTAATAAAAAATTACTATTGACATAATCATTTGAATAATGATAGCTTTTTAATATTATTTTACTATATATGTTGATGGAGAGTATATTACAATTTATAATTCAATCGGAAATACTTTTTGTTTTAATGATAAAATAATTTTTGGTCTTCAAACAAGTTGAATCATATGAATATTAGAAAACTTTAACATTAATCAATTTACAAAGAAAAACTCAATATAATATTTATGAAAAAAATTGCCAATGTAAAAGGTCTAAGCTTATTAATTAAAGAAAATTATTTAGACGGTGTGCCTATCATGTGTTAGAAGTAATGTCATGTGATGAATACCGCAATATATGTATAGCAATCATTTTTCAAATTTCATTCTCAAATTCAATCTTTGAAGTAAAAATTTAAAAAAGGAAATAGATTAATAAATTTAGACATTAATTTAACTTCATATATATATAGGGATGATGATATAAATATTTCAAATCTCCATTCTATAAGGAATAAAATAATTGTAAATGGTGCCAAAAATAATAATAATAATAATTGTAAATGGTTAAAAAGATCATTTATGGCACTATTCACGTCGCACTGTGAATATACAACAAGAAAACACACTCCATATACAACTGAACTATACATGATTTATTTCTTTATTCCATTGAAGTTCTTACTTAAGTTGATACCAAAAACTTCAACATCATAATCATATTATTGAATAGAGCTCCTTCCAAGTTCCAACCCAACATTGCATGATCAATAAAGGAACGACAAGTCGGTTGGAAGCAGCAACTCTAAAGGAACAGAAGCATTTGGGAGCTCTGATTCGACTGAAGGAGCCGAAGGAGTTGAGTGTTTTGACACAAATTTTCTAGCCCAAACATGCTTTCCATTGATGATAAACTTGGCTTTCTCCATCCCATTAAGAATCATTTGTACTGTCATTGGCCAGTGAAACACGATTTTAGCATACAATGCTTGCTTATGAGACTCAGTTTCTTGCATGTAAAATGACTCGATGCAATCACCATAGGACCCAGCAAAAAATTCCCTCACCTCCCACTCGTACACAGGGAACCCTCTAGAGAATGTAACAAAGAGTGTCCTGTCCTCTTGATGAGTAGTAGTTTCTTGGGTCACATGAGTGCTGCGAGGTGAGAACAGAAAATTGGGCTGTGAAAAAAATGAAAAAGAAGAGGAAGAGCTGGAGGAGGAGGAGGAGGGCATGGTATTGTTTTGTGGAGCATTTCTTGCAATGGCTGCTTGCTGCATTATATCACCACATGCTCTCATGCACACCTCTTTCATCATCTTTTCAATCCCTTGTGTTGCTAAAAGCCTGCGGTGGTAAAAATATTCGAGAGAGATTCCTTTGTCTATGAAGCTTTGCAGCAGAGGGATATCAGTGTTTTTGCAAGTGAATTGGTCACTTGTTATGCAGGTAAGGCATGCGATGGAATCATCAACTAGTTCATTGACCAAAAGGTGAGGCAGAGAAAGGATTTTCTTTATGAGCCTCCTGCAACCCGTCCTCTCCAACCATAGCCACAAGGCCACTATTTGCATAGCCCCCAGTGGATCTATCCATAGTTTCATCACGAGAATGGTATAAAGCTCACGATCAATGGAATGAAAGAGCTTGAATTCATCCTCTGAAACGGAGGAAGCACCTGGAAAAGCCATAGCTAGCGTTGCTTGAACAGGCCACCAAAATGTACGTACCAAGATTTAGCTGCCAAAATAACACAAAACACAATTATTATTCTCGTAACGATATATATATATATATATATCGAATAAGATAAAAAAAATTTTGCATGGCCAAAACAATAAAAAAGTGTTGATGATACAAAAAGAAGCTAGCTGTAAAATCAAGATTATATATGATAGAGCCATTTTGAAGATCTTTGCACCCTTTAATTTACCAAAAAAAAAAAATAAATAAATAAAGAATGCCTGCATGCAATGAGAACAGTAAGCAGAAAATTAAAGAACACCCTCTACTCAATCTCTTACCAATGTTTTTTCTAGTTGTAGTGAAGCTATTATTGTTTCAGTTGAAGCCAATTTATAGGCAGTGAGAGAGTTGTAAACAGTGACTAAGAGAATAAGATGATGTTTTGCTATCAATGGTTGCATGCTAAGAACTTTGTTGGGTTTGAGATTTGAGAAACGAAAAATTAATAAATGAGAGTATATCCTTGTATACCAACTAAAGTTTTGTCATTTAAAGGTTTTCTCCATTTTTAGGTTAATACAATATCTAGCTTCAAAAATATTGTTACAAGTGTTGATTAAAACTAGTAGGGATCGTAGTTACTATGAGCTGAGCTGAATTTTCTCGATAGTATCAAAATCAAACATGTTTATCTCCTAATTGCTTTTTTGATTTTTTTAATATTTTCAAGTTGCACTTTGATCATCAAATTATTTCCTACCATGTTGGTTCAATGCTTAATGTATCATGATCCAAGTTTTACTTAATTTTTCTTGTAGCTAGTTATGTTGATTCACAATATAATAAAACTAATTAATACATTTGACTAGGGTAAAAAAAAAAATCATTTTTTGTACTTGAATTATAGAAAAAATGTATTAATTATATATGTTCAATTTAGTACATAATTCTTGAATATTGTTATTATTTTGATAATCTGATTGAACTAATTACGCACTTTATTAATAGAATAAACAATCAAAATTTGACAATGTGTAATTATTTAACAGTTAATATTTTCCGAATATTCTTCGCTAAATTTAAATTAATTCCGTTATTCATTAATAATGTCAAATTTGTCGATTATTCATAAATATAACATTTATTTGCTCTATAACATTGTTGCTCTATAAATTACAAAACTTTTTAGTTGTTAAATGCCACGTCGAATATTAAATTCTTTTACTTTTTATACCGATAACGGTATCATAATGATAAATTAAAATAAAACAGTATAAAAAATATATAAATTTTATCCGAATTGATGTAGCTTTAATATAAAATTTATTATTATAAAATAAATCTCCAAAATGTATGAAAATTGAACTTTTGAAAAAATTAAATGAGTTGAAATTCATTAAAGACATTTTAACCAAATTATATTATTTAATATTTAAATTTAACAAATCAACACCAAATGAATCAGATATGCTAAACAAGTTAAAATTATGTATGTATGAACATTTCATCCTTACATTTATAATTCAGTTAAAAATTGTTGAGTCCATCGTTTATTAATTTTTTTAAATACTTATCAATTTTTATAATTTTTTTACTAATGAATGATGAAAATTAGTGATTTGCAACTTCATAATAAGTTAAAATTACAGACACTTATAACAAATTAAAAATAACAAAAGTAGCTAGTAAGTAAATGTTTCACATTCATATTTTTTTCCAAGAGTATTTATAAATGCAAAATTTGAATTAGATTATCATTATTTCATAACTATTAAATTTTTTTGAAATGACTTTCCATTTAATTTAGAAAAGAAATAATTACTTATGTTATATAATTTATTAGCATTTAAATTATCTATTTTTTATTTAACTAAAAAATAAAAATTTAAAAAAGTCAATTCATTGTTTGGAACCACAGAACTACATGAAATCTAACGTCAAAGCCTTTTTTTTTTCTTTTTTTTTTTAATCAAATATTGCACAAAAAAACAAAACCAATACCCCATAACAGATATCAAATGTAAAAATATCCTTACTTTTATTTATGACAAGAGCCACAAAGATCTTACAGTGTCCAAGGAGAATCGTAACTCTCCTTTCATAAAATTTTCAATTGCACCCAATTTTTAGAAAAGAAAAAAAATTCCACATAAGAAATTACAAGAAAACTAGGAAATTTTTTTATATGAATCATGTATATGTGTGTGCACCCAGGCGACTTGGTAGGAGTGGTAAGTACCCAACAAAATGGTGCATCCATATGGGATCAATCCCAAGGACCACCTTGCTAAATGCTAACTTTATTTGGGCAAAAGAAAAAAAAAAATTGTATGTGTGTGAAATTTACATATGAGATATACACAAAAATTATGCATGCATAGGCATAGCATAGGTTTAGTGAATTATGTATGATTCACAAAAGGAAATAAAAATCAGCAAGACAAAAAAAAAGGGTTGTGAGCGAGTTCTTTTATAAAGGTGATAATTCCACAATTTTTACAAATAAAAATAGCAATGAGGCCATTTCCATTGGCCACAGGCTCACATACTTGAAGAAGACAAAGCACAATTAATATCTATAGACGTCAATGGATGATGCCTCCACAAGTGAGAGAGCCCAATTCATAATTTGATGTGGTTACTTCAACTCTAAAAAAAAAAATTAATTTCATTTAGAAATTTGAAGTGCATTTTATTTTTCAGACAAATTCATTTGAAAAGCTTGATGACCTTTTTAAAATTTGATTTAATAATAAATAATTTTAAAAAATTAAAAAAAATAAATTAAAAATAAATTCCGCTTGATGACCTTTTTAAAATTTGATTTAATAATAAATAATTGCAAAAAATAAAAAAAATAAAATTAAAAATAAATTCCACAAAATTCTCATTTAAACCAAATACACTCACTTGAATTTGTAAATAAGTTCTATCAAATCTTATAGCATTTATAACAAACACACATTTATTGAATTGTAGATTTAGAAATGCGTTGACTATAAAATATTTGATTGTTAAAAATTTTAATTTAATTAATAATTATTTATTTACTAAAATTCACATTTTAAATAGTAAACGGTTTAATTTATCATACATAAAGAATACAAATATACTTACTAGATTTATATAAATGTAAATGAGCTATTAAGTATTTTGTTTAATCAAAACAAGTAAAAATATTCAGTGTATATAAATATATTTAAGTTTCATCATTTGTATAAACATATATATCAAATTTTTCTTCAAGATCATACATATTTTTTTTATAATTAAAAACTTATTAGAATTTAATGATCTATATTTTAATTACACAAAAAATAGCAAAAATGTGTATTTAAAATTTTTTATCATTTAGTAGAATATTTCTTTTTAAAAAAAACAGCTTAATTAGCTAACAAGTAGAATTGTAGAATTTAATAATTTAAAAAACAGGAATTAATATATAATCAATTAATAAGGACTCGATATAAAAAAAAAAAAACAATAAAAAATATGAATGAAGCATCAAGCATCTATGTTCAAAACCTCTGTGTTTTCAGGACTCAACACTGCAGATGGTTTTCATGTTGCCTGCCAGCTTGCCTCATAGGTTACATGTCACATCCGAATTGGCTGAATGCAGGGCCTAAAGTTCCTCATCAAGGTCATTGATAGCAATGGTAAAACATCAAAGAAGGCAGGCAATAGCATCTGAAGGTGACAAGGTGTCCTGTGCTCATAGAAGAGTTTGCACCAGCAACATACATCTATCATCAAGCACAACTACCATTTCCTATTTGTTCTGACCTTCACCTCCACTCAGAATGAAGAGGAAGCAAGGAGAGGGTACAGCTGATCACATCTTCAGTATTCATTTATACCCCCAACTGATTTCAACAACAAAACACGAGACAAAATATATGTCACCGAACAAGGAAATATGTATATATATATATATATATATATAGATGCTAATACAATATGTTACTGAAACACTCTTGTCATTATCTAAATGCAATAGCAGACAACACTTGAGAAACAGCACAGCTGCATCCCAGGCATGAAATACCTGAAGCTACAAGTATAAAGGGCAGAACCATCGACTCGCGGCATGAAATCACCTGCGACAAACTTCAACTCCATGACATCCCCTTGGAACCAGATTCATTAAGAGAGGCAAAACTAAAGCTATAGCCCACAAGTAAAATCGAGCATGTTGTCAGTGTCTTCGCTGTAAATCGTCACAGGCAGTTATCAGAAGTTGCAGCTTTGTAGATCGGATAGGGAGAAAGATCGGCACTTAGAGTTCCTTTGAAGAAGAGGTACACACGATCCGTTGCTGGTTGATGTTTTTGCATGGGGATGCAGTGGTGGAAGGCAAGAAGAAGGTGAAGCTGAAACTGATCGAGTCTCTTCGCTTTTGTTTTTGCTTTCGAGGGAGTCTAAGGTCGACCCAAGAGGCAGCAGTCTTCGATTGGAGGTTGCTGGTCGCTTTGATGTGCAACTTCTATTATCTTTGGGTGGGTGGCTACAATTCTTGTCGTCCAATAAATTACTGCGAGCTAACAGATTCTTGCGCTTCCTAACATAAGGATTTTCTGGTTTAGCAAAATCTTTAATACAAAAAGCAGAGGAGGCATCTGCTAGGCTTGTGAAGGACTTCGATTTGCCGTTGTAAAATTTTGATATGCCTCTCCTAAAACATCCAGAAACACAATGCAAGCAAATTTTAGAACTAGGCAAAAACAGGAAGGAAGAAAAAAGTTCTGCAAACATGAATTAATAACACCATGCCTGAAGTAACCAGTAACTAGTTTATTTAAGGTAACAGAACTAATTTGTAATCAACTATCTAAAGTTACAAAATTCAAATCATCACCTGTCCTGTAACTAAAACAGGACTTATGATGCTATTGCTATGTAGGTTCCGATTCCATACAAACAGTAATAAAAACTACATTTCTGAATGCTCATACACTACTTTCCTATCAGGATCATAACATAAAACTTAAACAACTAAAGCAAATTAATGTTCATCTCCCATCAAAATAATTGAAACAAATGATAAAAACTCAAGCCCCCATCAAGATTTAATAAAAAAACTGAAAGACCCACCAAGGTAAACAGGTAAAAGAAACTTACTTGATAGGCAAAACCTCCTCCAAAGCATCCATGGTATCCAAAGGTCCTTTAAACGAGCTCCCAACTTCACAATCCTCCCCAGAATCCTCACCTCCAGAAGCATCACTATTCCTCCCGATGGACGAAGAAGAAGAAGAATCATCAATATCATCATCATCATCATCCTCCTCCTCCTCCTCCTTCCTCATTTCCACAGCCGGAAACCGCCCATCTCCTGTAACCGCACCACCCACAAAACGGGGTGGCATCCGGTTACTAATACCAGAGTTCTGGATGGAATCACCAGAACTCCTTTCAAAAGCAATTGACATAACGAAAAAAAAAAAACAGCAACAACTTCAAATTGAACTAAGAAAGAACACGAAAGCAGAGATGGTCCAAGAATTATTAATAACTAATGAAGATAAAGCAAGAAATGCTCAAAAAAACAGCACATGGGTTTACGCTATTGGTGAGATTCATATATATTATGAACAAGCCAAGAAAAAAAAAAAGAAGGGTCCAAGTGCGGAAGATGTATAGTGGTAGAAAAAGAGAGTGCGAATTGAGTTGAGGAAAAGATAAAAAGAGAATATGAGAAAAGGGTAAAGGGTAAAGGTTATCCTGAGAATCAAATGGGAGGAACCATTATCTTCTGTTAATTTATTCTATGAATTGTATCTGCGTCCATGTGACAGTGTTATGTTTTATCTGTTTACAGATATTTTTTCAGGTATCCCATGTTTGGAGTCTGTATCAGGTAATGTGCTCACTTTGACTTGTTTCTCTGTGAAAAAGTTATTTTTTTATGTAGTAAATGCTCAATGGACTGTGAATTAAGCAAGTGTAAGAGTTTCAACTCAAAATCTTTATAATTCTCACAAATAATAATACCAATTAAACTATTTCTAATTAGCACAGTTAATTTTTTTAACTAAAATTCTTTTACATGAAAAATAAAATTTATGTTCCATCGAAATGAGTGAATTGTATGATACTGAGTGGAAGATTTTGATTTTAATTTCCCACAACGTTTGAGAAAATTATTTTTTTTATTAAGGTAAGATTCGAATCAGACACGACCTCTTCCCCTACTAATAACTACCATCTAACAATTGTACATTATAAATAATAATAATAATAAATAATAATTACGATCTTGGCAATTTAGGTTCTGAAAAATGGTACTTTTATCTTAGAGTTTACTAGCTTCTGAAATTTAATACCTGAATTTGATTATAATGCCTTTCGGAATCAATTTTTTTTTTTTTTTATGTATACTTATGCAATGCACTACAATAAATAAATAAATAAATAAAAAGCAGAGTATAGTGTTGAAAGATACAAAACAGAGTGCAATATATATATATATATATATATATATATGTGGCTAATTCTCAACAATGGCAGGTGTCTACTTGGTGTGCTTTAGATGGTGACTCAGCTCTCAGCAATGTTCTTCACAGTTAAATAGAAAGTGAAGAAACCCCACTTTCAGAAAAAAAAACTTGAATATAAGGGCAAGGAGGAGGATTCAAGAATTTAGAGGTTAGATTTTAAAGTAATGGGTTATTTTAAATAATATCCATAAAAAAATTATCCCATGTGATAACAAAGAATAGAATTCCTGAGAGTAGTCATTGTTAAAGACACCCATTTGCTTGTTTTAACTTTTAAGCATAAACCATTGCTCCCATATTCGGTTTCCACTGCAAATAAAAAGCATGGTCTATATATAATCTTGAATTTGTTGGTAGCAGAATTCATGCTTTTGCAAGAGGAAAATGATCATCAGAAAAATATTCTACTCTAGGCAACCATTTTTATTTTTGATTGGTCCAATGATTTTCAGATGAAGCCTAAGGATAATCTGTCTTCCAATTCCTCTCTAAGCTCTCCAAGCTAGAAGCATATTGCCCATCTTTTTCTGTCTGCACTGCAGTGGCTTGATGATCTTTCATCACTTTGGCTCCACTCTCACTAAACCAACGGCACACCATTAGCTACATATGTGATCAAAAGGAGATTAAATATGTTCTTTTTTTTTTATTAATAATCATTAATACCAACTGACAGAGATTACTATTATAAAAAATATATACATTAATTTCAAGTCATGATATATATAAATTTTAAATTAATTTTTATAACTTTTATATTATATTAAAATTAAATTAAATTAAATTATTTAAAATTAATTTGTTGTTATTAATAAATAATATTTCACTTTTAAAAATAAAATTTTTATATTTTATCGAAATAGAATTGAGTTATTTAGAATTTAATGAATATTAGATTGCATTTGCATGAAATTATAAAGCATAACAACCCAAACATGCTATTAGCAATTAGAAGAGAAGAAACTATAAACCACGCATATCATATTTATTTTTAACATCTAATTAGAGTAATTAATTTTCAATATCACATAAGATAAATAAAAGAGGATAGAGATTCAATTTTTGCTCTTTTCAACATATTGTGTGTATATATATTTTTTTGAACTGATTCCCTATTTTCGAAACCTGAAATTACAATATCAACAACAGCTACTACTACAAACTATTAACTATATTAACACTTAATAAGTGCTATATAACTCAACAACTATATATCTTTTATTTATATATACATATAGTGGCAGACAAATACATTTAGTCATTGACTATGCACCATCAGAAATTGAACCCATAAGCTATTGTCATGGAGCCTCGGTACGGGTAGTTGCTTTACCAATTTTCTCAGGCATAGTTGCTCCAACATATCATATCATTAACAGAAACTTATGTAAATTTCTGATACCCTCCCTCCCCCTCCTCCCCAGCACTTTAAATTTCCAATGTACCAAATAAACTTATGTAGGATTGACACTATGTATGTTACGGTAAACAAAACGGCAAGTCGTTTATGACCAATCTGTCAAAAACCTCCTAAAACCCTCACAAGCTCAGACTGGGCTGAGTTCCTTGTCATTCTAGGATACGAGAGACTGACATTAGTATCTTTCTAAAATGTCGAGCAATGGTACAAGAATTGAAACCTACGAAGACTTCGTGAAAGTTCATGGCATACTGTTAGCTGCCTCTGGACTGCCTCAGTCGCTTCACTATAAATTGTTTCAGAAACTTACTTCAGAGACCTTTGATGGCGGCGCCTACTTCCAAATTCAGCCATGCGAGGAAGACAGACAGAGACAGCTCATTCTCACTTCCGATTCCATGCCCAAAGAGTCCAACGTTTTCCTTGTTGATCATGCCTGGACCTTTCGTCTCTCCGATGCTTATAAACAGGTTCCATTTGTTTACCGTTCTTGCTTGATAAAGATTCTATTTTGAAGGCTGTAACTTCAATTTATTGATGTTATGTCATCTGGGTAGGGGTGTTTTCTTGTTCTTATGTTGAAAAGTATGAATCTTTTTTTTTTTACTTGGCAAAGATTCAATTTTGAAGGTTGTAACTCAAGTTTATAGCTTTGTTTTATCTGGGTAGGAGGTGTTTTCTTGTTTTCATTTTAAGAAGTGTTGTATTTTTTTTTTTTTTTTTTTTTTGAGTATTTGCAGTTACAAGAAGTGCCAGGTTTGGCTCAGAGGATGGCTTCTTTGATGTGTGTAGATTTTGATTTGAATATTTCTGATGCTGAAGATGAGGATGGAGTTGCTGAAGAAAGCAAATCTAAATTGAATGTCTTGGATGTGGTTGAGAAAGAGATTAATGATGCGAAAGTTAAAGGCTTTGAATCTGTTAAGTGGTTGGAGCTTGAGGAGCTTGACATTGATGATCATATGTTGCTCTCTCTTGATTTGTGTAGTAAATTTCCGGTATGTTATTTATTATTGTTCCTGATTTCAACACTGTGGTTTAAAATTAAAATTGAGCTTAGTAATATCTATTTTTAGATATGTGGGAGGATGTGACAATGTTTGCTCTAGAAATTATTTCCATTTGGTGTTTGTAATATTTTTCTTTCCATTTTGTTGCACTAGGACTTAATAGCTCTTAGCCTATGTGGAAACAAGCTTGAGAATGCTGAAATAATTGTGCAAGAGGTTACGAAGTTCCGTAATCTTAAGGCTTTCTGGCTGAATAACAATCCAATTCTAAAAAACTGGTAGGCTTTTTGATTTATGAATATAGCCTGCCTTGAAGTTGCTGTTAGTTACTCTTTAAGAAATAATGCATCTGTTCTGCTCCAGTGATGATCATATGACAAATGCAATTGTCCAAGGATGTCCAAGATTGGAAATCTACAACTCACGTTTCACCAGTAATTTTGGTGAGTGGGCATTGGGATTTTGTGGAGATGTGTATGATAACGATAATCCTGGCAGCATCAATCCGAGTAACTCTCAATTGCAGAGTGTGACATCTCTTGACCTTTCAAACAGATGTATTCATTCTCTGATTAATAAGGTCCACAATTTCTCTTACTGCAACGTATCTTCTTATCATGCCTTCTTCATTAGGTTCTGTAGTTCATCAATGCAAACTTTTCTTTCCCATAAACGCTATTCTGAAAGTAGTTTAGAAAGTATTGTGTGTTGTACTTGAGTGTCTTCTTCCCCATTTCTGCTGAAAAAATTCTATTGCACATCTCGTTTATTGATATTGGTTATCAGATCAGCCAGCAGTGATTTATTGCTAACTTAAAAAAAGTTCTGATTTCCTTCAGGCATTTTCTCCTTTGGAGATGCCATTGCTTTCACATTTGAATATTCGGGGAAATACATTGGAGCAAAATTCAACTGCTGAATTATTGGTATTGTTAGAGGCATTTCCTTCCTTACAATCTTTGGAGGTACTCTTTCTATAAGCGGTGTGTTGTTTTGGTATATACAAAAGATTGAAATAAATGCTAGAAAAGAAGCATGAGGATGCGTTAATTTCTTAAATGTATATGATTTTTTTTTTTTTTTTTTTTTTTTTTTGCAGGTGGATACTCCTGGTCCCCTTGGTGATAGTGCCATAGAAATTCTTGAATCTCTTCCCAATCTTTCTTTGTTGAATGGAGTTAAAGCATTAAAAATATTAGAAACAGGAAAGCATGTGATTGATTCAAACCTTCACCCTCGTCTTCCTGAATGGGCAGCTGATGAACCTCTTGCTGATCGTGTTATTAATGCAATGTGGTTATATTTAATGTCATATAGACTTTCAGATGAGGAAAAACTTGATGAAACTTCAGTGTGGTATGCATTTGTTAGTTGATTGATTGAGCAATCTGCATTCATGTGTTATTTTTTCGCCACTAACTAAAAATCTGCTCAATGTTTGAACTTTTTTTATAGAGCTTCAGAAATGTTTATGATGCTTAGAAGTTTGAGTTAGAGGAGAACTTTGTCTCATTGTTTATCACAAGCGAAAGAACATGGTTTATGACATAACCTAAGTTGTTGACTTTTGAAAAAGTTGAGCTCATCTTGTTTCTTTCTGATTGATTTGTTATCATATGATGCTCTCTTTAATTATGAAATTGGAGAGATGGTCTTGTAGGACTAATGGATTTCAAATATTTTCAAGGAACATAAATGAGATAGGGGATTATGATATAGATTGTAGACTTTTTTTACTTCTATAGCAACTGAGAAAAATAACTCTGAGGCAAGGTTGGGGAAGCCACATGATAAACATGTTTATGAAAAGTTAGTAAATAGATATCATGTGTGAACTGATAAGACTAAATTTAACTTGATCATTGTTTATAGGAAATAGAACTCTTGAAATATTAAGAATCATCAAAATAGAAAGTGGTTAGGATTAGATGGTTTCTCTCTTGAACTTGAAATGTGAACGATAAAGACAGCATGTGTACCAGTCAAGGAGTTGTAAGCAGACTGCAGAATACTTATGTCTAGCGGTTTTTAAGGTGTCTCAAATATACACAATCCTTTTCCCTCTGCCATTTTGTATTGCCACCAAATTAATTATCAATGCAACTTGAGATAATTTTACAACAGTGGAAAAAGCTCGATCAAATTGAATCAGTGCAGATTTATTTATTTCAGTTCTGCATATTTTCACAAGTCTTCTTTTGGGATCATCAACTTCAACCATAGTGGATTGAGTAGTATCATTATGATTCTCTCTCTCTCTCTCTCTCTCTCTCTCTCTCTAACGGACATACCCCACATGCACACACATAGGCATGTATGCATTTACAGAATAGTGGAAGAGTTCAGTTTTTTGTTTTGGAATTCCCTGCAGGTATGTGATGGATGAACTAGGTTCGGCTTTACGACATAGCGATGAGCCAAATTTTAGGGTAGCTCCTTTTCTCTTCATGCCAGAGGGAAAGCTGGAATCAGCGGTGAGGTTGTTCTTCGACTTCTTCTTCATTGTTTTGCTTGGCATGTCTATTTGTAAATTTCAATTCTCTAGTGCATCACTGCATGACGTGCATTCATGTTCCACTCTATCATATAATTACCTTTGTGAAGATCTATGAGAAAAAAACCATACACACACAAATTCAACAAGGCATGCCAAAAGGGTTCTAGAAGTTGCAGGTTGATGCAATCCTAGTCATGGACATGAATACTTTTTTTTTTTTGCAGCTACTCCATTTTCTGGCCCATCCAGAACATTCAAAATGGAGATGAATGCACTCGTGATTTCCTTTTTGGTTTTGGAGAAGACAAACAGCGTTCTGCCAGGCTGACTGCATATTTCCATACACCAGAAAATTATTTTATTCAAGTATTAACTCTGTAGATTCAATGTTTTGTTGACTTTATGTCTGCTTTTGGCTTGGTGCTAATTGACACAATTTCCTTCAGGAATACAAGAAATTCTATCAGAAATTGCAATCGAAAAATTTAACTATGCCAGTGAAGTCTTCCTCAACTAGACGCTTGTGTTGCAGTGATGGAGGTCCTTTGCGTGTTTACACTGATATACCTCAAGTGGAAGAATTTTTGACTCGACAAGAATTTATAATCAGTATGTGTTGTTTGCCACTCTCCATTGTTTGAATTTATTACTGTGAAGACTTCTGTCAATTAGTTCCTCACCTTTGATCTAGAGAAATGAGGTTTGTGCAGTTCTAGATGTGCAGTGTAATACCTTTTATAGGATCCAGTTATATGAATTGGAAGGTGTTGCAGGATTCTTGTACAGAATCCATCTAATCGTGAACCTGGATTGAGTTTAGTAAAGGATGTCTTTTTTTTTTTTTTTTTTTTTAGCATCCCTATGCATGCAAGAAAGCTTACATGATATTTTGAAAATTGAGATATTTCCTTTGTCTGGTCTGACAGTCTCTTGTAAATTGGTTTTGTTGCAGCCACTGAACCCAAGGATGCAGATATTATATGGACAAGTATTCAGGTGGATAATGAAATGAAAAAACATACTGGAATTACAGATCATCAATATGTTAACCAATTTCCATTTGAGGCCTGCCTTGTCATGAAACATCATTTGGCGGAGACTGTTCAGAAGGTAAAGAGAGCAAATTTTAGTTATGTTTGCATGCCTAACTTTGTTCCCAATCTACTTGCAACTAAATTTAATCTCTTTGAGCTGCTATATTTGAGTTTTTAATGTGTGGTACACCAGGATACTCTTAGAATTGGTAGCAATTCTTACAAGTTAATTGGCTTTTGAATATCGACAGGCTTATGGATCTCCTCAGTGGTTACAGCCAACTTATAATCTAGAAACACATCTATCTCCATTTATTGGTGATTATTGCGTACGCAAAAGAGATGGAACAAACAATTTGTGGATCCTAAAACCTTGGAATATGGCGCGAACTATTGATACAACTGTAACTGATAATCTGTCTGCTATTATCCGGCTTATGGAGACTGGCCCAAAAATATGCCAGAAATATATTGAGCACCCAGCATTGTTTCAAGGGAGGAAATTTGATCTCCGCTATATGGTGCTGGTCCGCAGTATGAACCCTTTGGAAATGTTTCTCACAGATATTTTCTGGGTATGTGCATTTTTTGCAATGTAGATTTTCTGTATGCCAGTATAATCTGAAAGCAATATTTGTAAGTGTTTGTGCTGACAGCTGAGATGGAATATGTATGCGCATAGACATTATCCAAAATTCAAGTTCTTATCTTCTTTTCTGTTTGCAGGTTAGATTAGCAAATAATCAATACACACTAGACAAGCACAGCCTGTTTGAGTATGAGACTCACTTCACCGTCATGGTGAGTGTTAACCATTTTTGTATAAGTTCCTATGATGTTATTTTTTTGACAGATTATATTCTGCACATACCACATGTCAATTGAAACAGAAATGCAGAGAAGCAATTTGAACTTGTTTCTATGCTTTGATGTGATGTTTTAACTTGAATGCCTTGCAGAATTACCGTGGAAGATTGAATCACAAGAACACATCGGAGTTTATTAGGGAATTTGAGCAAGAGCATCAAGGTAACAGCACCTCCTCCACCTGTTCTCCTGATCCTCTCCAGTAAAGATAGTTATTGCACGGAATGTCATAATATGCCAGTCGTAATATTGAATTTAATGCCAATGTATTCGTACTTTGGTTGCAGTTAAATGGTTGGATATCCATCAAAGAGTTAAAAATATGATTCGATCTGTTTTTGAGGCAGCAGCACTAGTACATCCAGAAATGCATGATCCAAAATCTCGGGCAATGTATGGCGTGGATGTAATGCTTGATAGTTTTTTTCAGCCAAAATTATTGGAGGTTTGCAGCTGCCAGTGCTTCCCTTCTTTATTGCTTTTATTCTATAGATTTGAGTAGTCAGAATACAGTTCAAATTCAAAACTTTCTCTAGGACAAGACCCTGCTCGACTATATACCTATTTCTTAATATGATCATTCTTAACGTAGTTTTTGCTTCACCTTCTGATGATGAGTGATACTACATTTTTTGTGTATGTAGATAACTTACTGCCCCGACTGTACAAGAGCATGCAAGTATGATATGCACTCTGTATTTGGATCTGGAGAAGTAATCAAAGGACAAGACTTCTACAATTATGTGTTTGGTTGTCTATTTTTGGATGAAACTACTAATGTAAACCCACTGTAATTAGTTATAATCCTCAGCTTCTGTGTCACACAACGATAGCTCACCCTGTTTTGTTAAATGATTTGCTGTATGTCATTACTTTGTGAAAACTTCATTATTTCTGCTTTACCGGTGATGTTGTTGCTTTGCTTGTGTGATGAAATCATCGATAATGAGGCCATTTATAATGTTTCAGCTGCAACCTAAAGGCAAGTTAGTTAATGTGACGAGCAGGATTGCAGAATTTAGTGTGAGTTTCTTGCTAGTTTTTTCAAAAATAAGCATTTTTTGTGAAACAACAGATACCAAAAGTATACTATAACCCAATTAAATTTCTCTTCTAATAATTTTAATGGAAAAAATTAGGAAGAAAGCTTCAAGCTCAATGTGCAATGGCTTCCTTATATAGTTTTTTTGATGAACTGTTATGTACAAGGAACGATTTGCTGTAACTGCTTCCATTCCTAATGGAAAGGAAAAAAATAAATACTTTTCCAGAGTAATGACAGCCGTTAGAAAAATTTCCTAGCGAATTAAGCTCTGCGCTGCTCTCTTTGCTCAGTTGGCATATTTAATTGAGTTCTTGATGTCGAAAGCTTCTTTTGCAATTCAAGATTTGACAACCGCTCCACCTCCAATGCTCGCTCAAGCTTTCAGGCATAAAGTTGCATCAAATTTTTAGGTTATGTTAGAATCAACCAATTCATTAAAAGATGACTGAAGCCTGTCAGTATGATGGTCAAAGGAAACAGAAAGAAATGGTACCTTTGCTGCCCGTGTGCTCCATTCCCCTAAGATAGCTCTCAGTCTTTCATTCTCTTCTACGTACTGTTTCATTATTTCATCAATGAGTTTAGCACAAACTCAACATAATATGCTTAAACAACACATATAGGACCTTGCTTGAAAAATGTTCATAATAAGAGTGAAAGGGGAGGGGGTTCTGCGAAGTCTAAACAACCACCACACTGACACAATTGCTACCATGGTGTTTTTCAAGTAATTGACCTTTGAGAAAACAGGTCTCGAGGAGAAGGGCTAATATTGTAGAACCATTCAAAATCCAGGTACTAGGCGCAAATTTTTTAACTTTAAGCTTGTCACTGCAGATTCATAACAAGAGGTGTACAGTTGGGCATGAGAATACTTAAAAGACACTACACAAGGAATTGGTTCATGTAATTGAGAGAGAGAGAGAACCAAATGCAGCAAAAAGCATACTGATGCATGCATAGCAAAGAACAGCATATCCATATGTATCTCCCTAGTAAAGCATCAATCATTTAACATCATTTACCCATATGGCGGGGAGCTTACATAATATATAAAAAAAAAGCCCACTTTGAAAATGTTAGTTACATCTACTGGAAATACCTGATTGTTTGTAATGCGCACTTGTTGTACCTCAGAGTCCCTCTCAGCTATCAGAGAGCGAGCAAGCCTTAGTTCAGTTTGTAGTTGATTCATCTGTACATAAACAAGCCCATCTCAGTGCCAATTAGTGAACAACTGATTATCATGGTATGAAGTTTGAAAGGGTGAACTGAAGGGGGAAAACTTGTGTAAGCAACAGCAATTGAAACAAGTAAAGATGATGGAGCAAATTCTAAATTTACTGTCTTTACATTAGCGTGTGTAGCTTGTAAGTGTGCAAAACACATATTCAGTGCTAAAGTATAAGATCAGATGTCAAGAAATACCTCAGCAGATAGTGTACGTAATTCCTGTTCACGAGCAGCTAACATATGTGCGAGATCAACCTGAAAGAGTACACAACAGTTCTCACATAACCACTTTGTCTTTGTCCAAATTGGACACCTCTTTCAAGCTCCTTATTGAAAAAGGAAAATTATAGAAGAAATAAGTCATCATTTGGAGCCAGATACAACGCATCACAGCATACCAAAAGACAAAATGCTTGACAAGAAAAACTCATGAAAGAAAGGAAGGCAGACAGACAACAAGAAGTCGTGATACAAGACCGCAACAGAGCAGGTCTGCCAAACTGGTGTTCCTAAAAGAGGGATCTAAAATTCTAGTTTGTTAACATGTATTTGCCCTTGATTGACCAAGATCTCAACCAGGATTACCAGCCATTAGAAACAAAACAACATGTTCAGTATTAAAATTAGTTCCTTAGGATCACACTTGAGGTGGGCTTCAACATACTTTCATTCCATAAGCTCCAGTGCTCTTGCATATTTGCACGTCAAGGTAACATGAATTCTGCATTTGCAATTTGTTCTTCTCCCATCATCAACAAATGTAACTACCACTATGCACTCAATGCATACAACCAATTATTTATAGCAACGAGTAATGACATATAGCTTAATTTGACAAAATGCAGAAAAACCGTCTCATTAGGTCCATTTAGATGTTCTTGAGAAACAATAACAATTACTATTACTTGCATTTATATATATTCATTTTATAATGTCACACAAATACTGCATAAACAGATTCCGGTTAGCCATAATGATTATTACCTGTGGGGTGCTCCCATCACTAGACCGTTCATATTTACTTAAGCACTCTTGCAAACGAAGAATCTGCAGGAATACATGTAAATGAGAAATTGCTAAAAGACAAGCAATAACTACAGTGGTAGAAGTGTATGAACAATATATGAAAATGAGAGTTGCTCGTGCCATAGCATTTTAGTGATCAATCAAACCATGAAATTTTTGAGAGTTTGAGAGAGAGAGAGAGAGAGGAGGAAAGGAAGTAATAAAAGGTGTAGCTAGATAAATTTGGCAGCTGTATACCTCCTCACTCATAAAATGAAGGTTTTCGCGCTGATATTGAAGCAAAGCCATTTGCTGATCAGAAAGTCGACCACCATCATGATACCTATTGCAAAAAAGACTCCTCAATGTAACATCACATATTGATTTATGCATAGCAAAATTTCTGGTCGCATTTCCTGTTTGTGCTAGTCCCATGACTTTCAGTGATATACCTCAACTGAAACAACCACTAATCAGGCATATGAATTTGAAGTTGCATCACAAGTATAACTACCTCAAACTTTCTAAAGAACTCGACTGTTGGAGTGGAGAATATAATGACTTCAATATATCAGGCTGAGAGTCTAAGGAATTGTACTGGTGCAAATAACCTGCAGCCATAAGAGACATGGATAAAACATTAAGGGAAAATTAACTTATATCTAGTAAGCAAGCGAGCCCAATAAGGTTCTAGATTTAGCAATGTAAAATTAGCATCAAGATTCTCAGCATTCAAGCAGAAGAAGAAAGCTTGTTTCATATATAATAGCTTGTGCAAACATTGCATCACTGAGAACACAAGCCATTTTCAAAATAAATGACTCTATTTTGCATGACATGTACAACTGAAATCAAGAATTTCTGAAGAGATAATTACAAGTTTCAGAAGCAGTCAGTGAGGACAAGAACAGCCTCATACAATGTGAAACCCATGGGGAGAACAAATGGCTACAGACAATAGGATGAGATTTTCCCAATTTTATCATTGGATTGAAAAGGGGAAAAAATCATCTGAAAACAGATCTGTAAGATTAGAAGTTGTAGAGACATCTATTTGTACAGGCCAGCTGCCACATAAGTGAGACTGTAAGAGTCAAAACACCTCAAGATAGGTACATCTACTTACCAATATAGATGCTCATAAAGGATACAGCACATACTGCTTCAGCCAACATAAGAATCCTGCACATTTACAGAGTAACCTAAGAAATGCATAGTTTGGAAAGGTAAATGTAAAGCAATGCCCTGTGCTTCATTCTTACCCAACTAGAAAATCAATGAAAGGATACCCATAATAAAAATAAACAGTGATGGGAAAAAGAGATGAGTTGATGAGAATATATGTTGGGAATATCTGTACCTCAGTAACGCTGAGATTGAAAGAAAGCTGATTTGAGGTTTCCATACCATGACAAGCAGCATTGCAGCAGTTCCTATAATTAATCAAAACAAAAACAAACATGTACTGATCACAGCAATAATTTGAAAGACAGAACAGATATAAATAAAAAAGAAATCTATATTTTTGAATATGAATTTAATAAAGAGCAATACGTCAGCCTATCGCAGCATCGAAAAATTAACATTGAATAGCATATTCATTGTTCTAATCCTTAACTGGCCAAAATTTTAGGTGCTCAGTTCTCCAACTGACCACACTTTCCAAACAGTGAACATATAGTAAAAAAAAAAACATAAGATCAGAATCATCATCCATAGTGCGAGCATGAAACTAAGAGCATATAAATAAATTACCATAGGCAGTAATGGCAAATGGCAAACGAACAATATGCTTCAACTTCTGGCTGAAACTATAATAACCCTAAAAAACAAACAAGCAAAGCTGAATTTGTAGCAAATTTCATTTGTTAATTAATAATAAGGACATTACTAATATTCCAATGAAAAATTACCTGCAATCGAATCTTCTGGACTTGAGAAACAAAATACTGCTGAAAAATTCCTGAAATAATGAAATTAACTTAAATTTTTTTAATAAATTAAAAAAATTTCCAAAAAATAACAATGACAATAACAGAAAATAGAAAACAGCGAAAGTAAAAGACCTGTTACTACAAGAAGAGCAACATCGCAACTAGATAGCAACGAAGGGACGAATGTGTGATGAAAAAAAATTGGAGCTACCGCACCTAAAACAGCATAACCTGCCTAAAATTGAATTGAAAAAAAATAAAATAAAATCAGAGCTCTTGTAACTCATAAGCATAATGAGAGGATAAGATTAGATTTGAACTTGCCAGTATAAGGCAGTACAAAACAGCTCCAAAAATACTCCTGCGTTTCCTGTGACCACACAACGGAGCTTCGTGCAGTATATCCACAAACCTACACAAATATTCTCGCAACCAATTACATCAAATATATAAGCAACGGAAGAAAATTAAACTGATAAATCAATTCGGAGCTTACATTGTGTTTTCTTCACGAGATGTGGATGGCGAATTGCCGTGCGACATTTTTAGGTTTTTTTTTTTTTTTTTTTTTTTTTTGCTTTAAAAATTAAATAAAATCGGAGTGAGTTCAGATGATCATTTTCTTTTCGTTTGGTTGAAAAAAGACGGTTTCAGTTGCAGGAGAGGAGACTGATAATAAAATAGTAATAAGGAATAATAATTGATCAATCAGCATCAGCGGTGCTGTGCTGTGCTGTTATTTTGTTAGGAGTTTGTTTAATTAGCAAGGAAAATGTTTGACTTATGAGCAGCAACCTCAATTGCTGGACCTCAGATTAGCCCATGGTTTATAAAGAGAGCCCCTTTGATCCTTTCCGTTATATTGTCACAATATTACTGTTGTTTATCAAATACACTAATGTTTGATATAACTAAATTCCACAAAATTTTATAAAATTTATGTAATTGGTTTAAATAAAAACTTTATAACATTTATTTTAATTCTATTTTTTTTATTTGTAGAATTACTTATAATTGTTTTCCATGAGTAGCCAAATTGGTAAAGCATATATACATCCAATGTGAAGAGTAGAGTTCGATATCTCAAAAAAAATTGCTTATAACTAAACCAATTTTTATTAATAAAGTATGTTTGATTTAAATGAATTTGAAATTTATTTATACATTTACAAATGAATTATTTAGTAAAATTGAACCAAACAATTGGTAAATTTAGGTTTGTAAAAAATATTCATAGAAACATATGAAATCTATTTATATCCAACACTATATAACTTTATTTTTAAAGAAATGTTGTTTGTTGTTAAATTAAGACATGATTCAATGATAGATTAAGTATTTCATTAATCATTATGAAAAATGATTTGATTTTTATCATAAAATGCCCTTAAGGTGAACCATGGAATGCATACCATTTGGCATTTGCCAGAGCAATCTATATTTTAAAAAAAAAAGTTGCCTTCGATAACTTGTATCTGTTTTTTGCAATCTAGATTCTAGAGATTGGTATTCCTAACAATTAATAATTATAGCCATAATCATAAAACAATAATAATGTAGTACAGAATTATGATGGAAGCTGGACTGCACAGTCGCATCATCAAAAAATAAAAAAAGAAAGAAAGAATGGTGCAAATATTGAAGCATTAGTTTCTTATTATGCATACCATTCAAATTCCGAATCAAATGATGAATTTACATAAGGTCTTTCCTGGTGCATAGATTGCAATGTGGAGTCTTATTTTATACAAGGAGCGAACACGATCATCATTACACAATAATCTTTCACTTGGGGATATGTTCTAACTTCATGATTCAACTGAAACTAACATCTATATTATACCACAAATTAAATTACTCATCAAAGACCTCAAATTACCATCACAACTGAGTTATGCGACAATAGGGTATGATGCACAAGTTGCAACACCTGCATTGAAATCACCACGGTCAGGATAAGCAACTCAAATACAAAGCAAGTAAGATTGAAATGTGACAAAACTAGTGTGTATCTTTCATTGGATGAATGCCAAGCGTACATGTGATATTTGTTCCGGGAGGTTTTTACAACATATTCGTGTCGAAATAGTAATTATATTCTGTCTAAGCAGTGTTTTATTGGTTTCACAATCACATTTGACAAGGATTGAAGACTTACCGCACATGTTTTTCCCCAGCTCCATTTTAAAATAGCCATCATCACCCCAATTGGCACCCCAGGAGTTCTTTATGAGCCAATATGGGACACCATTTTCCACTCCGTACCCAACTGCAAGAACGGCGTGGTTCACATCCTGCCATGCAAGTTGGACAATGTTAGGAAAGCAATAATGCACCGTGCATCATCACAGTTAAAACTTAAGACAAACAGCTAAGATATTTGATTAATAGTTCACACGCATGAATCAATAGATGAGAAATTAACTGATAGTTTCATGATAGAGGTGTGACTACTTAGGATACTCTGCCAAAAACAAACTAGAGACGTTCTCAAAATTTGACCTTATCTGTAAAAATGATTACACGTTTGGATTTTCTTGAAAAAAAAATCCATGGACTTAGGAAACTCACCATCGAAGTACTGCCACAGGTGTCACTTGTGTAGACTCCACTCTTGTAAAAACGGAAGCTGTTTACTACCTCAAAAGCCACGCTCACAGGACGAACCAATCCAACTGCATCCTTTAATTCATCTTCAGCACCCTGCATGCGTAGACAATATTTAGAAATATCTCATAGGATCCTAAATTTCAATTAAGTATGATACAGTTATGAAGAATCTTGTCAGCAAGATGTATAATATAAAGGTTATTTTTAAACTCGTAATTTCACTTTTAAGCTAGACCATGTTGACGTGGCCAAAAAAGCATGCCTATATAGCCTACCCAAACCCACCGGAAATTTCAGTAACAATTGACTACAAATATTATCTTTTCCATCCTTATTCAACTTGGTGACATTCTTTATCACATGAAACACAGCAATGTTTATACCAAATTATGCAGAAGAATTGTTACCAGGGTAATGTTGATAGAATTAAGCACTTGGACGCCAATATTTTCTGATGAGAATTTGCAACTACCATCTTGTCCAGTGTATGGATATGCTTCCTCAGTTTCAAGACCACCATTGTATTTGATATACTCAAAAGCTTGTGAAGGCAATCCACCATTGCAGCCAAAGTTATTAAAAGCTTGAGCACAATCCACAAGCTGTTGCTCAGACAGAGAGATTCCCTTTCCAAAAGCCTGATGATAGGCTGCTTCAAGAGCTCCAGTGGTGCTACAATCAACCAAAAAAGAAAAAGTTAGAAGCACAATAGCATAGTTTAGCACCAAGTTCATGGTAAGTTGCAAGTCTACATCTTTAAAGAATTGAACTAACCTGAAAGTCCAGCAAGAACCACAGTGGCCTTGATCCTTAACTGGGCTGACTATACCTTTTTCCCTCCAGTCTTTCTACACCCACAACATAAAAAAAAATAACTAATATCAGATTTCTATTAAAGATGCCAAATTTTCCATGCAGAAGTAGAGGGTGGTGGTAAGTACAGTTTCAGGAAGAACAACGCCAGAGAGCTTGTGATTGCCCTTAGTGGTAGCAGAGCAGTTCTGAGCAGCTCCTAATTTGTGCTTTTGAAACTCTTGCCAAGTCAAATCAGCAAAATCTGATAAAATCAAATTAAACCAAAATTAACAGTTTAAAAAACATAACAACAACAACAATAATCCATCCGAAACGATGGGAATCAGCACTAATTAATCTGAACAGCTGATTGGTCAACCTTAAAAAAAACAAAAACTAGTAGCTGCTTAAATTAAGACAACGAAAAGCTCACCATTAACAGCAAGAGTGTAAGAAAGGCCTTTTTTGTTAGTGGATCTAATTAAATCCAAATTCTGCGAAAAAATCGCAAACCTCAGCTTCATCTCCTCCTCACTCTCATACCTCTTCCCATGCCTAAGGATTAAATATAACCAAATAAATAAAATATTACAGAGAACTCAACCAATCCGATACATCAGGAATCAAACGTACGAACCTGTAAGCAAATCGAGCGAAGGAAAGAGCACGACAAGAGTTGCCAACGACTTTGATAACAGAAGATTCGAAGTCGCGAAGACGGTCGGAGACGAGTCGGATGGGGTTGGATTCATCCAATCTGGATCCTGCTGCAGCGACGCAGAGAAAGAGAAGAAGGATGGAGGAGGAGAACAAAGTGCGAGCCATGTATCTATGCGTGCGGAGGTAGGCCTGGCCACGAGGATAAATGGTGTGCAGAGTGCTGTAGTCGAAGTATGGCTGCTAAATAGTAGAGGATGCGTTGCAAACATTCAATAGGTCACTCTAGCCGAAAACAGTGATGTACGATTTGTCTGTCTCTTACTGCTGGTAACAAACTTGGTAGTTTTAAGATTATTCATTTTTTAAATCATGCCGTCTATTATTATTATTAAGATTTGATATAATATTTATTATTATTAGGAAAATTTTTATTGCTCCCACCGTATTATTACATTTACGATGTTTATAAATATTATATTAAATCATATTCGTTATAAAATTTTTTGTTTGTACGAGTTTTACATATGAAAAATAAATATTGAGAGAATTTTGCTAGATTAATTCGATTTGATTTAAATTGGTCGAATTTTTTATTTACTAAATACCAAAAATAATTATAAAATGTAATAAAAATATAATATTTTCAAATTTAACAATTATATGGAATACATATATATAATTTTGTTTTCAATGTTTTCGAGTTGTAACAAAATTAGTACTGAAATTTTATTTTACAATATTTAAGTTTTTCATATTTCATATTTTTTATATTTTAATATTTTATCAACTAGCATTGTAATTACTTTATAATAAAATATTATCAATCTAATATATTAGTTATTTTTAAAAACATCACAAGTTTATTTAAATTTTACTTTGTATTCATAATAAAATTAAAAAGTATCTAAAATTAATTTATTTTTAATTCATTATAATTAATTGAATGTTATATCATTTAATAAATAATTTTACTATTAAGCATCTATATTATTTTAATATTAAATTATGAACTTTTAATAATATTATTTAAAAGAATATTAAAGTGTAAAATTTATGACATACATAATATTTAAGTATCTCCAAAAAATTATAAAACTAATTCCGCGAAACATCAAAATTATAAAAATAAAAATTATACTTTTCCTGACTAATGTTCCCAAATTCTTTGTTTCAAAAGAAAACAAAAAATGTTTCCAAATTCTTATTTGTTACAAAATAGTCCTTATGTATGACATATAGAATGACGTGACATACTTAATACTTTGTTGTCGTTGTGTGCAACGGCTCTACCTCACTACGTAGTAATAGCGTGTTTGCACAAATAAACTCATTAGTAAAATTGTCCAATTTCGGCACAAAACTCATGTTTTTTTAGTTTTTAATTGGACTGTAATAGCGTGTTTGGTTTAGAGGATGGAGCCGATACGAGATAAAGGATTCAAAGCAAAACAATTTTCTATTGGTTGGTTTCAGGGATATCCAAGTCAGAAAATAAAGAATAGCCAAAAACCAAAAAAAATAAGTTATTTTATTAGGAGAAAGTTTTTGTGAATTTGAAGGATTAGAGGGTTTAATTGAAATTTGAATTTTAAATTTACTATTTTTAAAATTAGTATTTTAGCGTGCTTTGTACAAATAAATTTTGTAAAATTTTATATAATTTATTTACATATTTAAATTTTTTAAATTAATTTTTTTAATAAATTTCAACCAAATAATAACATAATACTCGTAAGTTAAAAGTAGATAAATTCATCATTTTCTCAGCACTCCATCAAGTTCCACCTCTCTCATTTTCTTCATTCATTTTTATTTGGGCTACCCACCCTCCTCAACAAATAGCATAAAAAAATAATTAGGAGGTTTTTTTATAGTATTATCCAAAGATTTAAAAAGATTTGGAGGGTGTAACTTGCGAGTTTATGTTTCATGAGTCATATTTTAAGCATTTTTTTAAATGGATCATCGATCAACATTAGTGAAAAATATTAGAATTAAAAAGATTTGAAGGGTCCTAAAAAAAATTTGGAGGGTATAACTTATAAATTTCTGTTTCATGTATCATATTTTAAGCATTTTTTTTAATGGATCATCTATTAACATTAGTAACAGTAATAAGTTTATATCAATTATCCCTCAAAAAAAAGTTTATATCAATTAATGTCAATAACAGCTGGTCCATCTCAACCTTCATTAGCCAAATTATCAATATTTGTCATTTTTATTTATGGCACAACCACTGCCAATCAATTGCTACTTAATTAAATTGACCGCTACGTATTTCATTTTTAATTGATTAAGAGGGATTTTCCAAACTTTACTTGTGCAGTTGCTCTAGATATTTTTAATTGTCAAGCTATCAATGCCAATAGTCATGTGGATGCCAATAGTGTTGCTATGTTTGGTCAATTTAATAAAGGCTTATTTATAAAAAAAATCTATACGTTTACAGTTTTTTATAATTTAATTCAAATTTTTTAATTTTTGTAATTATATCTCAATTTTTATTTTTTTTTTTGCAATATTAACACATTAATAAATTTGGTCAAATAAATTAATTCATTAATGTTTTACAATAAGACTTATTGGGGTCTACTCTTTGTGTTGGTGGCATTACACTTCATTGCCCACTCAAAATTTTCTAAAATAATTTTGACCAAATTCATTAATGTGTTAACATTACAAAAAAATTTAAAAATTAGAATATAATTATAAAAATTAAAAAATTGAGATAAAATTATAAAAAGCGGTAAACGTTTGGATTTAATATCATCTTCCCAATTGCTGCATTTTTTTTTTGTCACCTTTTGCAACTTGAGTATAAAAGCTCTAAAACAATACTATTATTGCCTTGAGAAGTCCATTATTTATGAGCAAAACGACAATAACATTGGCAAAATGTAGCACGTCATTTTGATTGAGATATGGGTCCCTTTGGACAAAATAAGAAATAGAGGGATTTGATATTTCGTATTAGCACACAGAAAATCAATTCCTTTTTCTTTGGATTTTTTTCTTAAAAAACAAATTTAGTATTTGTTAGTAATTAGAGAAGAAGGGAGAGAGTTAGCGTAGAATCTGATATAGAGCGTCTAGCTGATTCGTATATGGATCGGATCGATAGATAAAAGCTTAAACGTGCAATTCACATGACCTAAAGATGTTATTTATATTCACACTATTATTCCTATTTAGTTAAAGATTTATTTTTTTTTTTTTTTTGAGATTTTATTTTTAGATAGATTTTATTTTGTTGGTAAAAAAAGAAAAAAAAATTATAAAAGAAATGATGATGACGATGCTGAAGAATAATTGATGATGGAGAATCCAGTAATGGACTCATTAAGATTCCAAATGTTTGGTAATTTCTGGTTGTGGAATTTTGGGTTTAAAAGTATTGTCGTCACCTAATCAGATGAATCTTTAACCAAAAAGTCTTGCAATTTAAATTACTACACATTACACTATTATCTTGCTAGATTCCAATTGTGTTCATAAATATCTATGTGAGCAAACAAAGTGATGGCTTGAAAATTACCCATTTGGCATAATTTATAGAATCTTAAGAAAGTTACATATTTGACATTTTTCCTCATCGTAAGTATATGGCATTCACATGTTAAGTTTATCCTTTTAAACAAAAAAATCTTCAATCAAAATACATATTAAACTTTGAAAATATTATAAAAATGATATTTTTTGTTATTAATGAAATGCAATTTTATTTAGATAAAAAAATTACTAAAAATAAATATACAACAGTTAACTGATTTATATTTTACAAAAAAAATAAATTTCAATAAAAATCTGAATTGAAATTGAGATTTAAAAGTACTTTTTTAAATCTCTAATTCTCCATTACATGTGGAGGAGTAACTTTTCATAAACTTCACTACTACGTGAATAAAGAATGACTCTTGAGATAGAGTTTTGTCGTCATTGTGGTCCTGTCCGGTTTGAATAGAGATTAGTCTGAATTTGGTATGGATTTAAATGTGCCTCTCAGTGAGGCCCATTCAGGACATTTCCTATCTATCAAAAAAAAGAATAAGAGAGAAATTAGAAGCAAGTCTCTAACCATTATAGAGAGTTTGAGGACTAAAATGAAGCAAATAGTTTGAAGAACTGGTGGGCTTTAAAACAAGCCCTGACATTTTGGGAAGATTGTGCCTAGGTCCCAACTCCAAAGGCCATTTTTCTATAGGAAAACTTATTTTGTTTTTAAAATTAAAGTATAATGCATTTTTTAAAAAATAATCGTGAAATGGTTGAGGATGACATGATGATGACAGGCACAATCCAAAGGCCTAAAATTTCAGCGAAAATAGGCCGATCCAAGATTTTAGACTTTGACCAGACGAAGCCATGAAATCGTGCATCAATTCTTTTACACAACACGCTTGTAGAATGTTCATTTTGTACACACTAGATTTGCTTACAAGATATTTGAGTTTGAGATTTTTTTGTTTGAGCATCTGATTGGAGTGGTTAATTCCTAACACTACAAGAAAGAAACCAATGGGAGATAGTGGTTCGATCATTGGTCTCCACAATGGACGTCCATATCTTTTACCATTTAAATTACTTATGAGGGATGATATTTAAGTTGAGATTGAAGTTGAACAAGTAAGTTTTAATTTTTTTCCCCCTAAATTTGAAATGTGTAGTATCATAATTTTAAATTTAAAAAATAGTTATAAAAATTAAAAATATATTATTATCATGTAACGTATCAGTAATCTCTTTATTATTTATCATAAAAAATAAAAAATTTATTACTAATATCGGTATCAGTCATCTTTTTATTATTTTAATTTTTAATATAAAAATTCAAAATATACTATTATCATGTAATATATCAGTCATCTCTTTATCATTTATCATAAAAGATGAAAAACATTTATCAATAATATTGATGAATATTAATAAAGGAGCCATTAACACTTAGAGTGATAAAAGAATAGTCATAAATGGCCAACAATGAAAATGTATAATTTATATTAAATTAATGTATGCTTAATTAAAATTTAAATTATTTTTCTACAATGAAAATTTTAGTTAGTAAAAAGTAGAAGTACTCTTTTACCCTCTAGATTACCTTAAATAAATCTTCATCAAAACATTATACTTGGCCAAGAATTTCACACGTACATACCAATACATATGTTCAAAATAAATACATAAACATGTATATAACGCAACTCCCTTTTTACACTTGTTCACTATAAAAGATAAAGTTAGGATACATTTGTTAGGCTCTAATTGTTGGTAGTTCAACTGAACTTAATTTAATTTAATCATGTGTATATTACTTTTAGAGTATTCAGTTTACCAAAATATTGAAGCAATAAATAGCCAAACAAAGTGGGTTATTCGTGATAAAAATGTCAAACAATATGAGTCATATTTTTGTACCTAGCCCATGACTTTTTTTCTCTTTTTAGTGCTTAATTAATTCATCATTTCTTGGTACTAGCTAATTAAGTTAATTAGTGCATGTATATATTGAAAATCAAAGGCTATATTATTAATATGGGATTCTTTAGCAAAACAATTTAAAGTCAATTTTAAGATGTAAAAAGAGTTTCAACATTTTTTTAAGTGTTTGGCTGTTCGGTGAAACTCCATGGAGAAGGTGAGGCGGTTGTAGTTTGATTGAATGGTTCATCCTTCATTATTAATTACTTGACCATTTACAAACAAATTAATGACAAAAAATAATACAACTAAGCACCTTCTTTAGCAATTTTTCATATTATATCCAAAAAAATTAGAAAAAAAAAAACTCAAATTACTAAGAGGACCAAACAATAAAATATCGAATTACTATACTTTGGTTCAAGGGTTTTTTTTTTTTTTTTTTTTAATTTGGTTGACTTCTCCACTTTTGGGTTGCACTGTTTAGTGTTGGATAAATGTGACAAAATCTTTTATTGTCATCACTAGCAATTAAAAATTATTAGCACTTAAAACTCATTCATAAATTTTACACATAGTTGAACCAAAAATGAATTGTTCACATAGTCAAATTATAGCTCAATTGGCATAAGTTATTTGACACCACCCTACACCTTAATCAAAGAAATTATTCACATTTATAAACTCATCACATCTATAAAAAAAATATTCTTAAACTTTTACTTCATTCATTTAAAAGTTAAATTTTTATTAAAAACTAAATGAATCATTATTTACAAATTATATAAAGAATATTATGAATGATTTATTATAATATAATTTTTTTGACATTAGTAGATTAAGATAGCCATATTACTCTTATATAAATATTAATTTATGATTAAAATTTAATTGTTAAATTTTTTATTAATGAAAAAATCATATAACTTAAATACTGATAGACTAAATAATAAGTAACAATTTTTTTTCTTTCAATTCTTATAAAAATAATTTCATAAACTGATAATAGTAAAATTCGAGTTGAATGCCTATATATATATTTTTTTCAAAATGGAGAATACATAATTGTTAAAATTTTGGTAGTAATGTAATTGGTGATTTTTAGCCTTTCCTCTTCGATTTATCCTGTTTCAACTTTCAAGTGAAACAATATCAGTCCATTGACTTTCGTGTTGACCGCCGCGATTGTTACTTTTTTATTTAATTTTGTTTTCATTATATTTCGAAATGACAATAACGCCCATTGACTTCTAATAACGGACTATACATGAATTGATAGGACCCATTTACCTACTCTTTCATTGACAATATTGCCCTTACAAAATTTCATGCTTTTTGATTTTCTTTTGATGTGCATCCCAAGTTTGTGATCATTTTCGATAAGTTCTAAACATATTTTATTGGTAACTATTCATCTTACACGAAAATAATTATTTAAATTTTTGCTTACCTGAGTCTGAATGTGTATATAATGAGATTTATATAAATTTATTTTATTAGACTAAAAAAAAATTTTACCAACTTATTTTTTTATATAAAAATGAAAGCAAGATTAAACAAGATATTTTGATGACCCCTCAACCTCCAAGCTTATGGACCCACTTTCCCTACCCATGAAGGTCAACCGCATGGGAGATTCGTGACCATCTGATCCCTGCGAATAGGTATAGTCCACAAAGCGTGCGGTTATTATCAGATTTTTGGTTCATGTTCATGCATAGAGGGTAGTTGTGTCATTTGGTGAAGATACATTTGTTATAAGTTTCTAGGATATAATCTCTAGAAGCATATGAAATATTGCAATCACACCTACTTTTTTTGTCTATAAAAGTCCAAAGAACACACATTCATAACATATTTGACAAAATTACCCTTTGACTAATTAAGAAACAAAGGGCATATTAAGATTAGACACGGTCCCTTTTCCCTTATCAAAATGTCCAAGATTAGTTTGTGATTGGTTGACAACTTGCCAAAGATATTCAATTAGATATGCCTTGATGTCATAATAAAACAAAGATTGATGTCAAATTCTATTAATTGGAAAACAAATTTCTAGCAAGCTAAGCTAGAAGGTGTGGTTTCATTTCATATTATGAAAAAGAAGTAGTAATAATAATAATAATAAAGATTCATGTCGCCGAACGCGACAGAAATAGTCTCATCACGAGGTTACTTAAATTTTAAAAATATCTTTCTTTCCAATTATATTATCCTCTATATATGAAGATAATTAAATAATTTAAAAAAAATTTGTCTTTTCTTAGCTATGTGACGTCCGCGACGTCCATCATCACCCTAATAATAATTATCATCTTTCTTGTTTTGAGTTTTTATATTTTTTTTTTATCTCTAATTACATATGGCAAAAGTCAAGAAGGGGGAGCCATGTCATTTTTGTTAAACCAACTACAATAGACTTATGACTCATGACCCATTAACCAAATCTTATAAAGCATGCTTAAAAACCATAAAAAAAACCCATGTATAAAATTGTAATTAAGCCCGCTTCAAAAATAAAATAAAATAGGAAGTTGGAATAATTCTATATATACTATAATATATAGAATGATACAAGAAATGACAGAAGAAGAGGAAGATTGATGTATGTAGAAAAAATCAAAGAAGAGTTGTTTAAGGTAGAAAGGAGTTGGAAACCTCTTTCTCCATGTCCGCGTTTGGAGTGCTGATTTGAATATTATTTGTTTCGCGTTTTAGCCCCTTCTCCTTTTTAAGCAACTCTAATCCTCATCTCCATTTGCTCCATACTCTTCTCTTCTTCTTCTTCTTCTTCCTCTTCTTCTTCTTCTTCTCCTGAGCCTAACTAATCCTTCTGTTCCAAGAAACCCATATATATATTATATATATATACAACATTTCAAGAATCGCTTATTTGTTCATTCATTTATATATAGATATTCAAGAAACATGACTGTCCAGAAGGCTAAATTTATATCTATGTTTTCGAGTTGTTTCAAACAGCATGATCAGAAGCTAGCAATAAAACCCAAGAAACAGGTTACTAAACAGACTTCATTCACTAGACTTTCGCTCTCTGATCTGAGCAACCCTGGTTCACTCTCTGAGGATCTTTCCATGTCTCTTGCTGGTTCAAACCTTCATGTCTTTACTCTCGCGGAGCTAAAGGTGATAACCCAGAACTTTTCTTCTAGTAACTTTCTTGGGGAAGGAGGATTCGGACCAGTGCATAAAGGGTTCATTGATGACAAGCTCAGGCCTGGATTGAAGGCTCAACCTGTTGCTGTTAAGCTTTTGGATTTGGATGGTTTACAAGGTCATAGAGAGTGGTTGGTAGGTTTCACTTTTGCCTAGTCTAATCCTTCTTTTAATCATATAATAAGAATACCTTTAATTAAGCTTTCACTTTCAAGTTTTTATCAACTGATGACATATATACTTAATGTATCTTTTTCATTTTTGTTTGGCAGACAGAAGTGATATTTCTTGGGCAATTGAGGGATCCACATCTAGTGAAATTGATTGGCTATTGCTGCGAGGAGGAACATAGGCTTCTTGTTTACGAATATATGCCACGAGGGAGTCTAGAGAACCAATTATTTAGAAGTATGTTCTATTTGCAAACGTTAATTAATACAAAGTTTATACTTTATCAAGAAAGTAACTAACTAAATATGCCTTGATTATCAGGATATTCAGTATCACTACCATGGTCAACAAGAATGAAAATTGCTCTTGGAGCTGCAAAGGGTCTTGCTTTCCTTCATGAGCTAGAAAAGCCTGTTATTTATAGGGACTTCAAAGCCTCAAACATCTTGTTAGACTCGGTAATTAACAATAACTATGCTCCTCTTATAGATTTTTATGCTGTAATTAAGTCTACATATGTAATTAATATTCTTGTTTCACTAATACTAGGTTATCATGCATTACTGTTTGCAGGATTATAGTGCTAAACTTTCAGATTTTGGGCTGGCAAAGGATGGTCCCGAAGGATCTGATACACATGTTTCTACCCGAGTTATGGGAACCCAAGGCTATGCTGCTCCTGAATATATCATGACAGGTAATTAATTTATAACCATTTACACTGATGTGCAAGCTCATTAACCCAGTTCATATTTTAACTAGAGTTGTGAAGATTAACATCAGTTCGATTATGTTCAGGTCACTTGACGTCAATGAGTGATGTGTATAGTTTTGGAGTAGTGCTCCTGGAGCTTCTTACGGGAAGGAGGTCTGTTGACAAGAACCGTCCTCAAAGAGAACAGAAGTTGGCAGAGTGGGCAAGACCCATGTTGAATGATCCACGAAAACTTGGCCGGATAATGGACCCAAGACTCGAAGACCAGTACTCAGAAACTGGGGCGAGAAAAGCAGCTGCATTGGCTTATCTTTGCTTGAGTCACAGGCCAAAGCAGAGACCAAACATGAGCACTGTTGTCAAGACTCTCGAGCCACTCAAGGATTTTGATGACATCCCAATTGGACCCTTTGTTTACACAGTTCCAACAGAAACTGAGAATAACCATAAAGAAGATCATGTTAAAGAAAGTGAACCCAAAAAAGAAAATAATGGGCAGCATCACCAGAAGCATCCACTTCACCGTGGTGGCCATAGGCACCACCGTAGATCACCAAGGTCACCAGCCATTCACTCAGAAACTGCTCTTCGTCAAAATCATAGAAATGGGTTGCACTCTCCTTTGCACACAAATGCCAAAGCAGCATAGATATTTAATCAGTCAAAGTGTAATTAATTAAATTAATCAGACTGTAAATACACTTTTTTTTTCTTGCTAAATTTTTTTTTTTGTGTTTTTTTCGGTTGAAAACATCAACAGTTTTACATTACAAGTTAGGTATACAGGTGCAAGGATTCTTGCGTGAGAGAGCTTGCTTTTGATTCTTTCTTCCAAATACAATTTCTTTGATCTGTTCAAAACAAATACGATTTTTCATTGTATACATGTATTCATACGAATTTTAAATAAGACACTAATATATGTAGCGTTGTGATAAAATAATAATATATGTAGCGCTGCGCTGTGTGATATTCGCGCACTGTTAATATCACACAATGCGACGCCAATAATGATCGTTTTAAATATTATATGTCATTTGAGTATGAAAGAATTAATCCTGTACTTTAATAATTTAATATCAATTAATAGATGTACATTTTTTTTTGGCATCCATGAATTGCTTTGACCATTTGGCAGCTACATTGATAACTATCAAAAGATCGTGTATATAAGTGAAATATATTCACATTATATTATATATATATAATTTTTATTTTATATTTACTTAGTATTCAGTAATCATATGAGCTCTAATTATTTTAAAATTTGAGTCAAATAGACTTACAAAGAAAACAAATCTCTTTTAACATTTATTTTTACACGTATAAAAGTAATCAAATTAAAAATTTTTTAAAGGCTTCTTTTTGATTTATTTGATTTGATTTATTCTTGAATGTTCTGGCCTAAAGATGAATAGAAGGGCTTAATTTTCTTTTAAAGAAGCATAAAATTTCATGACCCGTTCAAAAATTTGGCACGGTGTGAAATTAGGTGTTTTTTTTTTTTTTTTTTCAAAAATTCAGCATTGTCAGGTATACAGCTAAGAAGTTTGAAATGTATGTATAAACGCGGATGTGATATGCTGCTATAGGTGATGAAGCCTCCACTAACCCTATTTCTAATATTAGTTAATTATTATTACAAATGCAGCAGCCCTCATGTGTTTTTTTTTTTTTAAAAAATCATAACATTATTGGGTTAAGAAAATAAAAATAAAAGATTCATTGTTTCCAAATGTACTACCAAATCTGGTTTCTGTCCCTTTCTTCTTCTATACATTCAAATTGAACAAACAAACAATGTCTGAGCTGCACCCCTGTCATGTCTATATGCTGGCTATTAACGTTGACATTCTAAGTTCAGCATTATTTTCTTTAATGGTACAATAGCTAGCTTAATATTTATTAATAGAAATCAAATAATTTAAAAATTAATGGATTACATAATATGGGTAGCCATTCTTTTACATTAGAGAGTAGCTTAATGGTCATTTTTTTCACATAGCATCATGGGGTATATAATTTGAATTTTGTCATTGTTGATTTATGAAATTAATATATGTATGTGTCATGAAATTATAACTACATATGATTTGATTACAGTAGCTGGTGGAAGTATGTTTAAGGACATGTAAACTGTAGTTTTCAACATAATTAGTGGATGTTACCATAGATCCATTAATTGTGTGGTGACTACTTTGGCTTTTGCCACTTTTTTTTTCCCCAAATGATGATATTATTATATGTAAATTCAACCAAAATAAATCTATAGTACTTTGCAAAAATCAAAATCCAAGAAAGTAAATGGAAATTATATATATAGAAACAAATTTGCTGAGACTAGAAATCTAGCCCCGGCCCGCCAGTAGGTGATGAGGCAGCCACTTGGTCAGAGAGACCACAGAAGAACAATATGCTGTGTGCGTTTTACTTTTGGACCTGGAATTGAACAATCACTTCAATGGGCTTTAATTCCATAGCCTTTCTTTCACTGAAACCTTTTTTCTTAAGTAAGTATCACCTCCGCCCATTTGGTGGGTTATTTTTTCAACAAAAATAAAATATATTTCATTAATAAACTCTGGGAAAAATATAGAAAACAGAGCAAGAATTTTGTAGTATAAGTAAAAATAAAACATTATATATCATAGGTCAATAGGTTTGTACCATCACACTAGTCCGTCCCTGCATTTTCATAAGTGAACTATTTCTCCCTCAGGTTTCATTCTGTAAACTAGTGCCCCCTTCAGTCAAAATATTCCGTTAAATTTTGAAATATTTTGTTAAATTTTGGAATATTCCGTCAACATTTTTGAATATTTCATTAAGAATATTCTAAAAATTAACGAAATATTCTAAAATTTAACGATATAAGGGGGTACTAGTTTACGGAATGAAATCTGAGAGGAAAATAGTTGACTTATGAAAATGTAGGGACGAACTAGTGTGATGGTATAAACCTCAGGGAGGTAATCGTAAATTGCCCTATATCATAACAAATAATCTTGCTCCAAATACATACATTATGAGAAAAAAGCAGAAGATAACATTAAAGAGAAAAATAGAAGAAGTCACTGAAATATCAGTATCTCGGTGCCGCATCAAGAAAATTTGTGATTTGCCAAATGAGACAGCCAGATCTTGATATGCTTAGTTGATCCAATAATACAAAAGAAAAGGTTAGGCATATATCAATATAAATTTTATTATTCATCAATTTAACTTTATTGTAACATACTTCATGCCTTTCGGAATTAGGCTACAAGTCAAAAAGGTTTATTTGTATATGGAAAGTGAAACCACATTGCTTTTTCCCTGGCTATTTGGGAAATTGAATTTGAATTGTTTGTTTGATTTGCAAAATGAAGAAAGTGTTAAGTGTATTCTGCATTTTAACGAAAAGATCGGTAGATTAATGATGTAAAATTCTATTAAGTTTTTATATGAAGATATTCATATTTGGATATTTTATATTTAGATCAAAATTTTTGAAAGTACCATTAATCATAATATACGAAAGAAAATTAGTAATGTATATCTAATGTTATATAAGATTTATTTGCGGTTGCATAAAAAATTATATTTTAAAATAAAAGCAGATAAATTCTAAAAATAATTGCTTTTGAGGAGCCATAATTACTTGATTACTTTATGCACATATAGCTATTTATTATTATTATTATTATTCTATCTATTGTTTTTTACCGTAATAATTCAAAAGGAAGAAGATTAAATTTGTTTTCTGCTGCTTAAAAAAAAAAAAAAAAAGAGCTGCATTGACCATTTCAACAATTGAATTCAATTCCAATATACCTGTGCAGTCATTTACTTATTCAATTCAAGTATTTGCATGCTCAAGAAAAAAAAAAAAAACATTTAACTCAAATGAAAATTATTAAAGATCAAATATAATGAAATCAATATATTTGTTATTGCTCTGTCATTTATGCTTATTTTTTTCATGACGTTGTTATTGCTGTTAGTATTGTTGGAGATCACAAGCACTCACAGACCCACCCACTTGTTTACTTTTCCTTTTCGTTTTTCTTTTCTCATAAGCAAACGCCTTTGTCGTTGTTGTTTATAGGAATGTTCAGCTTCTGATGTTAATTTTGGATTTTTCTTTTTCTTTATTGTTGTTAGGGATTTAGTTCTTAAACCAACTCTGAAATCATTGCTGTTAATTGTTTTAGTTCTTAAAATAAAATGATGACGTTTTGTTTTTTTTTTTTTTTTCCAATTCCGATCGAAACGACGCCGTTTTTATCTTCTCGCCCTGTTAGCAATTATACATGACAATTTGCAAGTTAGAAAAAATTGAAAAATTAACTGGCTAAATTGATACAAATTAAAGGATATAATTATTTAGAAATTTGGCTTAAATTTGAGGACAAATAGGATCATTTTCCCCTGAAGAATTTCTTGAAAAGTGAATACACCAAATCAAGAACTTCTCCAAGAAAAATATTGTCATCTTCTTCTTCAATATAAGCAGACAAAATTTTCTCTTCCATACCTAAAAATTTTTCAATAATAGAGAGTAAAAATATCACAAAAAGGATAGTAAAATAGGAATATGACCCTAATTTTAAGATAAATACTACTTATTCAAAAAAAATGCAAAGAAAAATATAAAAAGAAGACCCATTTCTGGCCAAAAGATCTCTGAATAAATAGAATTGAAGACGAAGATGAACTTGTCAAGAAGAGTCTAAAGACTAGGAAAGAGAACGCAGAGGAAATTCCCTTTTTCACTTCACCAAAATCTTCAGTTGTTGGGTTAATTTATATTCAATGTTACTAATATTTTTATCAGATTTTATCATTATTTTAAATATTTAATTTATCACTTAAAATTTTAAAAATTTTAATGTTAGTTCCATAAAACTTTTTTTTATCTTTTTCAAACTTTAGAGTTCGCCGATGCATTGATCTATTCTCACACCTATCACTATAATTAAAAATAGTGACAAGAGATTCATGTGTGAATATAATCAGCATACCGATAAGTTATCTGATAAAAATAATTAAATTAAAATTAAAATTTGTTTTAGAATTTGAAATGACGTATTAAAAATTTAGTACCCCAATAAAATCTGATTAAAAAATTATAATGAGTGGGTGCAAATTACGCCATTCTCTTTTACTTTTCGTTAATTATACTAGCTATCATTTTTTTGTTTCAGAAAGAATTGTCTAGCTACCTTTATGAAATAACTAAATGATTTTGGAAAATTGTTTGCATGCCACGTTATGTTGTTTATGTTTTTTTTTTTTTTTTAAATCTTGGTTAGCATGCTTAGTTGATCCAATAACACTACAAAAAACTGCCGATTTAGCGACGGAATTTAGCGACGGATTATAAGCGTCGCAAAATAGCGACGGACTAGCGACGGAATTATGAACTTAGCGACAAAATATTTTAAAAAATATAAATAAATTTAACTTAGCGACG